>QUSF01000295.1:0-87626 GCA_003676055.1 Chloebia gouldiae
GGGCATAGGCCGGGACAGATGGGAGGCAATGGGCCAAGAGACAGGGCGGGAGATGGGGCAAAACGTGGGGCAGGACGCAAGACCAGGTATGGGGCAAAACACAGAGCAAGACACGGGGCGGGATGCGCGGCAGGAAATGGGGAAGGACACAGGTTAGGAGAGGAGATGGAACAAGAATATAGGGGAGAAGGTGGGACAGGATGCGGGGTTGGGTACAGGGCAGGACATGGGGCAGGACCGATTCGAACCGATCCCACAGGATCCAGCCAGAGTCCGTTCTTCCCCCACCCCCTCGGTCCCCTGGGGGACCCAAAGCCCTTCACTGGGCACAATTAGACTTTTAAATCCTCTTTAGTGAAAGTGTTTGTCTTGAAAATGTCCCAAATCCCGCCAAATCCTCCTGCATCCCCCCCTCCCCACATGCCCCTCTGGTGCCGCTGAAAGGGGCAAAAGCCTTTGCCTTGGTCCCTGCAGGGGGTTGGGGGGATGGAGTGCTTTGAAATTCATCCGGGCTGAAAGGTGGGGAGGGAGATTTCAAAGGCCAGAGCCCCCCGAGGAGAGAGGGGTTGGACTGACTACCCCTCCAAAGCCGCCTGCTTCCCCCATGCACCCAGGCACGGTGAAGGGCACCCAGGGATAGGGTGTGGTGGCGTTGTTGGCCCTTCTGTCCATGAGATGCTCAGCCCCAGAGGCATGGCATGGCATGGCATGGCATGGCATGGCATGGCGACAGGGAGGGAGATGGGAATCAGGACGGAGACGCACACTGGATAGGACAGGGATGGGGACAGGACTGAGGATCGGGATGGCATGAGATGGGATACCGTGGAGTGAGGATGGGGACAGGATGGCGATGGCGATGGGACAGGGATGATAGAAAGGGATGGGGACACGGGGGAAAGGTCCAAGCGCTGGTCCCAGAGCAGGCCCGGCGAGTGCTGCTCCGGGGGGTGCTCAGGGGCCGCTGTCCCCCCACCCGCAGCCCCGAAGCAGCGGCTGCCGGAGTCGGTCCGAGGTGGGGGGTGCGTGCGCCCACGAAGGGTTAAGGGGGGCGGGGGGCTGAGGGGAGGGGGGTGTCGGCTCCGCCCGCTCCCGCCGTCCCCGGGAGATATTGTCATGCAAAAGCCCCCGGCGAGCGCAGCCTTTGTCCGCGCTCCCCCCGCCAGTATATTAACGGGCCGGGGCGGCGGCGGTGGCGGGGGCGGGCGGGGGCCCGGCGGGCAGGAGGCGGCGGGGACGGGCGGGCGGGCGGCAGCCGGGGCCGCACCGGGCTCGCCATGGACTACTCCTACCTCAACTCCTACGAGTCCTGCGTGGCCGCCATGGAGGCGAGCTACGAATTCAGCCCCTGCAGCCAGGCGGGCTCCTTCCAGTACAGCCCCATGCGGGGGGGCTTCGGGCCTGCGCCCGCCTGCGCCCCCCTTGCCTCCGCCAGCTGTGCCCTGGGTGCCCTCCGCGACCACCAGCCCTCGCCCTACTCGGCAGGTAAGGGAGAGGGACCCCGACCCGCCGGGAGCCGCCAGGGCAGCCCCTGGACGGGCATGAGGGAGCGGCCGCGCCGTCGGGGCTGGCCGGGATGGGAACTGGCGGGGGACCGGGGCCACCGGAGCTCGGGACCGGCAGCTGCCGGTGATGTCAGGGCTCGGTGCCATCGGTTGCCGCAGCCGTCGGTCTCCTGCACCGTCAGTGCTCGATGCCGTCGGTGCCCGGTACTGTGGGTTCCCGGAGCCGCCGCTGCTCTGTACTGTCAGAACTCGATGGCGACGGTGCCCATTACTGCTGGCTCCCGGCAGAGCCAGTGCCCGATCCCACCAATTCCCGCTACCGTTGCTGTCCAGTACCGTAAATGCTCGGTACCGTCGGCGCCTATACCATCGGTTCCCGGTGCCGACGGTGCCCGTTATTGCGGCTTCCCGGTGCCGCTGGTGCCCGGCATTGTCAGGATTCGTAACTATGGGTTTCAGGTGCCGTTGGCGACCGATATAATCGGTTCCCAGTGAGCCCAGTGCCAACACCGTTAGTGCTCGATGCCGCCGGCTCCGGGAGCCGTCTGTTCCCGGTGCCGCCAGCGCTCGTTCCTGCAAGTTCCCGGTACTGTCGGTTCTCGGTACCGCCAGTGCACGCTGCCACTAGTGCCCGGTGCTGCCCGGCCCCGTCGCCGCCGGCGCTCGGCATTTCATGCTCGGTGCCGTCGGTAACAGCTGCTGTCGGTCCTCGGTGCCGTCCGTTCCCCATGACATCGATTTTCGGTGCTGTCTATTCCTGGCACTGTTGGTGCTAGTTCCCACCGGTTCCCGGTGCTGCCGGAGCTCGAAGCCCAGGCTGGCCCTGCCTGGCTCGGTCCCTACCGCCCCTCGTCCCGGGTTTCCCCGTCCGCCCCCGCCGGTGGGGATGAACCCTCCCAAGCACGGCCGCGGATCCCCAAGGATCCCTGGAGCTGCGGCGGCCCCAGAACGGGGCTGGGGAAGGTCCTCGCCGCTGGAAACCCACTGCCCGGTCCGCATTCGTTGCCACCGCGGAGGCGCTGCATGTGCTTGCGCCGACAACGAAGGCGCTGCCGATTGGTACCGGCCGCCCCATCCGCACCGGCACCGGCACCGCATTGCCCCCAGCCCTGCTCCTGCCCCGAGGTCCCGCGTCCCGCCGAACGAACGAACGAATGGGGCCGGGGGAGCGGCGGGGGCAGCGATCCTGTCCTGCCCTCGTTCTGCCCGCCCTGCCCGCGGAGTCCTGCCTTGTTCATTGTGCGCGGTACACCCCTTCTCGGTTCACCTCAGACCAGTTTGTCCTTCTTGGTTCCTTTGCCGATTCCTCTGCCCAGTGCATCCCCCCGCCCGTTTATGTATTGCCTGTCTATTTCTTCCTATGCGATCCTTGCCCAATCCTTCCCTGCCCTTTCCGTCCCTTCCCGGCTCACCCCTACCCAGTTCATCCTTCCCGATTCATTTATCCCTGGCCAGTGTCCCCTGCCCAGTCCATCCCTTCCCGTCCATTCCTTCGCGGTTCCTGCCTGCCCGATCCATTCCCACCCGATCCATCCCTGCCTAGGGTGTCATGCCTGGTCCATCCCTTCTCGGTCCATCCCTCCTCGGTCCATCCATGCCTGATGCCCCCTGCCCAGGTGTCCTCCAGTGTCCACCACAGCCCTCCCGCTGTGCCGGCTGTATTGACTCCCCGTTTCCCTCCCAGTTCCCTACAAATTCTTCTCGGACCCGTCGGGGATCAACGAAAAGCGGAAGCAGCGGCGGATCCGGACAACATTCACCAGCTCCCAGCTGAAGGAGCTGGAGAGGGTCTTTGCCGAGACCCACTACCCCGACATCTACACCCGCGAGGAGCTGGCCCTCAAGATCGACCTCACCGAGGCACGGGTGCAGGTCAGCTCCGGGGAGGGAGGAGGGGGCTGGGGAGCTGGGATGGGGGTGGAAGGCTCTAATCCCGCTGGAGCAGGGACCCTGACCGTGGGACGCTGCTGCTCTGCTCCCTACATTGGCAGGGGCGGCAGGAAGGGACTTGGCCTTGGCGCTGCCGCGGTCAGGGGACACACTGTTGTCACAGCCTTGCTCTGCTGGGAGCTTTGCGGGGACAGCCCGACTCCCAGCAGAGT
The DNA here is from genome assembly GCA_003676055.1 of Chloebia gouldiae. Lineage (NCBI taxonomy): Eukaryota > Metazoa > Chordata > Aves > Passeriformes > Passeridae > Chloebia > Chloebia gouldiae. The sequence continues at coordinate 3,608 of QUSF01000295.1, forward strand.
GCAGGCATTGGTTCGTGCCACAGCGCCATCACGGTCATCCAGGATTTAGTCCAGTCCCGAACACCTTGAGGTTGGTTAGAGTCCAAGGAGGACAGAGTGGCCCTTTGTGGGTGCAGCTGTCCCCTGTGTCAGTGCAGATTTCTCCTGGGGGAGTCAAGACACACACAGACCCCTCGTATGGGGTGCAGATCCTTCCTTGTGAGTGCAGGCACCTGGTGTCAATGCAGAACTGTCGCTGTGGGGTCCTTCTGTGTGGGATCTCCCCTGTGTCGGTGAATACCCCCCTTTATGGCTTCAGAACCCCCTCAGTGAGTGCAGACCCCCCCTTTGTGAGAACAACTGTCCCCATAGGAATGTAGGAACCCATAGGAGTGGGGGTCCTGGCCCCCTCCCTCCCGGGGGGATGGTGAGTGAAGTGTGGACCCCACTGTTGGCACCGTGGGGAGCTGGGGGGTGTAGGCTGTGGGGTGGGCTCTGGCTGCACAAGGTGCAGGTCTGGGTGCGGTGTGATGATGTCCCCTCCCCATTTCCCTCCCGTGCCAACACCGGAGCACACGTCAGTGCCTGGCGTCAGCTTCACAAATCTACATTACTGTGGATTTATGGATCCCTCTGGTGATGGGGAAGACATTTCCCCTGAGGGAATGGAGGGTTGTGAAGCCCACCCCGGAGCCTGGGAGGGCTGCCTGCACCCCCAGGCTCCCCGAAGCCCCAGGGACTGTGGCAAGGGGTGCTCCCACCCTCTCCATCCCCTCCAGGTGTGGTTCCAGAACCGTCGAGCCAAATTCCGCAAGCAGGAGCGCGCAGCCAATGCCAAGGGTGCCAGCGGCACCGGCAGCAGCGGGAAGAAGTCGGAGCCACGCTCCTCCTCAGAAGACGACGAATCCAAGGAATCCAACTGCAGCCCGACTCCAGACAGCACGGCGTCCCTGCCTGCTGCTGCCATCGGCAGCCCCGGCGGCAGCTTGAGCCCCAGCCCTGGCGCGGGGGCACCCCTGGGACCCGGCCATGCCCCCCAGCCCCTCAAGGCACCCCTCTGGGCAGGGGTGGGGGGCGGCAGCGGTGCCCACAACACGGCCGAGCTGCTGAAGGCCTGGCAGCCCACCGAGGCTGTGCCGGGACCCTTCTCCGGTGTCCTCTCCTCCTTCCATCGGAAACCAAACGGCATCAAGACAAACCTCTTCTGATCGCTGAATCACCGGATCCGGCTGCCCCCCAAACCCCCCTCGGCCCCCACCCTGCACCCTCCACCCACCGCCCCCACCGCGGACCCAGCCACGATGCTCCAGCAAACCGGGAGAGGGAGCAGGGACCAGCCCCTGCCACCTCCCGGACCCTGCGCTGATGGGGCGGACCCGGAGTGGGGGCAGCTCCCACCGACACCCGTGGGTGCTGTGGGACCATGGGGGTGCAAGGCAGGGGACGCCACCCCCGTGCTCAGCCAGCGTGGCCCTGGCAGAGCCTTTGGGTCTGGGGGCTCCCGGTGCACTCCAGGGCTGGGGGCAGATGTGGGGCTCCCCACAGCACTGTGGGTGCTCCAGCATCGCCCCAGGAGACGCCCCCCTCAATGGTCTGTGCCGCTGGGCTGGGGGCGAGGAAGCACTTTATGGGGGGGCCTCTGGGTGGGCAGTGCCGGGAGTCCGGAATGGAGACGCCCCTTGGTGTGGGGAGGGGTCGATTTCCCCCAGATCCTACCTGCTACCATGGATCCCCCCAGCAGCACCCCGGCAGGAAGAAGACACACACACACCCCCCACCCCCAAGACTGTGGGGAATAAATGCAGGGCTGGGAGGTTCCTGCACTGCTGCAGGCGTTGCCGATGGGAACAGGGCACCACAACCGCTGGGGTGAGGTGCCCCCCTCGAGGGGGGCAACGTGGGATGGAGCCTCTGGCACAGCCAGCGGGATGTCTCAGAGCAGCCATGACCCCTTGCCAGCAGCAGGCTGGGTGCTCCCACTGCAAATGACACGGCTGCAGCTGGGACCCCCCACACAACCCCACAGCCTCCCAAAGGGTTCCCGGAGCAGGGGGGTGGTGCTGGTGGGCCCCTCGTGCCCAGCCTCCCACCACACCAGTGCTGCTGTGCTGGTGGGTTTCATGGCATGTGAGGATGCTGTTTCCCCTGTAACCCTCCCAGCTCCCCCAAGGTGGGTTCCCCACTTTTCTTTTGTTGTTTTGTTTTTGTTTTGTTTTTTTTTAACCATTCTGTAATTTATTACCCATGTTTGCAAATGCCACTAATCCAAATTAAACTTAATTTATTGACACTGCTGCTGGCCCTCAGCCCCTGTTGCACCCCACACCCACCATGGGTTGCAGGGCTGGGGGGGCTGCATAGTCCCCACCCCTGGACCCTTTGAGACCCACCAGAACCCCCCCAGATGATGCCACAGACCCCCCAGCACTTTAGGGATTATTTTGGGTGCCCCCCACTCAAAGACCCCAAGCAGCTGTAGGAAGCTGAAGGGGCACCCCATGGGAAGCCCCCTCAAGTGGGGTGAGGAGCGGGGTGCCCCACACAGCCCCCCCGGCCTCTAGGGCCCCTCTGGGGGGTGATGCCTTGAGGGCACTGGGATGGTGACAAGGAGCATGACAGGATATTGGGGGAGTGGTCTGGGGTACCCAAGGTGGGCAAGAAGGGGACAAGGGACCTGGTCCCCACCTTGCTGGGACCAGTACAGCCAGCATGGAGGGGTCACAGATTATGCTGGGACCCAGTTCTTCCCCTGGGTTCCCCATCTTGCCCCCCTCCCCAGACTCTTCCCCGCCTCACCACGCCGAGCGTTCCGCCACAGCCATTGCATGAACATGATAAAAATCACTCCAGATTTACCAAACACCTCCAAACACAGGAGCTGGGGGTTTAGTGAGGGGAAGTTCACACCAAACACCCCAGTAACAGAGGGGGGATGCTGGGGGATGCCAGGGGCACCTGGCCCATCCTTCATCTCAGCCGGAGTGAGGGGTTTTGGGGTCTGGGGGTAGCATCACCCCCATCCCCCCTGAGGACAGCACGGAGGGAGCATCCCAGTGGGGAAGGCACAGTGGGAGGGCCCCTGTCCTGGGGACTCCCACCCTGGGGACCCTCCTGGAAGGACACTTGGCAAGGCTGGGGGCTGAGCACCCACAAGGAGACCCGGCTGCCAGCCCCACTGTCCCCAAGGACAACACAGACCCCCGTGGGGCAGACAGACCCAGCAAGTACCTAATGGGCAAACTGGGTGGGAGTGGGGGATGCGCCCCGGAGGCACTGGTGGTGTGGGGGGGGGCTCTGGGGGAAGGCACTCATCTGGCTCTGCTGTGACAGGATTCCCAGGCTGGGGACGGGGCTCCCAGCATGGGGACAGGCACTCCCAGAGTGGGGATGGGGACCCTGCCATGTGGGAATGGGACACCCATGGTGGGGTAGGGACGGAATCCCCAGTACAGGGATGATAGGAGCCCGGGGATGGACCCTCAGAGTGGGGGTGGGACCCCTGGGAATGAAGGCAGCACCCCCAAGGTGGGGACAGCACCTCCAGGGGGGGAAACAGGGACCACCATGGTGGGGATGGGAGCCCCAGGAATGGTGACAGGAACACCTGAGGTGGAGATGGAACCTCTGGAGATGGGGACGGGAACCCCCAGGGGTGGTGACAGCACACCCAGGGCAGGGATGGGGATCATCAGAGTGGGGGTAGAACCCCTGGTGTGCAGATATGGAGTCCAGGGTGGGGACAGGATCCTCTGGAGCTGAGACAGGGACCTACAGCAAGGGGATGGGACCCCCAGTGATGGTGACAGGCACCTCCTGGGTGGGGATGGGCATCTTCCAGGGTGGGAGTAGGACATCCATCTTGGCAACAGGGACCCTCAGGGGAACAGGTGCCCTGGGGTGGGGACAGGGATGCCCAGGGTGGAGACAGGAATCCTCACAGTGGGGATGGGACCAGCAGGGTGGGGACAGAATCATTAGAGCTGGGGATGAGGACCCTGAGCTGTGCCTAGTGTTGTCTATGGGGGCTGGCTGAGCTCTCCTATCCCATCCCATCCAATCCCATCCCAGGCATCATGAAGGCACTTGGGTCAAGACATGACTTTGCTCAGAGCCTCCTCCTCCTCCTAGCTGTGAGGGGGTCATGGGGGAGCCAGGATCCCAATGGTTACCCCCAACCACCTCTTCCCCCATCCCTTCTCCCAATAAATAAAAAAATAACTTAAATGTGAGGGCACCCCGTAGGGATCCTCACGTGAAATTATCTGACCAGGACCCACCACCCCCCATCTCCCCACTCCCCTTCCCACCCCATTACCCTGCATCCAGGGTGGGGGGTGGGCTGTGGAGGTCATGGGGTTCCCACTTGCTGCTGGTGATGGTGGGATGAACGGATGCAGGACGTGGGACTTTGGGATGAGGATCCTCAGCTGCAGGATGCACGGCTGCAGGATCTGGGATGCACATCCACGGGACCCAGGATATGTGGCCACGGGATGCTGGGCTGTGGACACACGGCCACAGGATCTGGGGGATCTGGGGCGCATGGCCACAGGATCTGGGATGCTCAGCTGCAGGACGCAGGGCCACACGGTCCAGGATGTGTGGCAGCAGGATGCAGAATGCACAGCCATGGGATCCAGGATGTGCATCTGTGGGATGCAGGATGCTGGGCCACAGGACACACAGCTGCAAGGTCTGAGACGCAGGGCTGCAGGATTTGGGATGCTGGGCCACGGGAGGCACGGGATGCTGGATGTGCGGCGGCAGCTACTTGCGGAGCTGGAGGCTCTCCAGAAGGACGCGCTTGTGGCCAGGCTCCAGCACTCCAGCTTCCTCCAGGTCTTCCTCTGTGATGTCACTGGGAAGGAGGCACAAATACGGGGCTCTCTGACCCTGAGGGGCACCCCAGACTCGGGTGGGGTCCCCACCTGGGGGTGCTAGGGCCCCCACTCAGGTTGCTGGGTGGGAGCGGGTGGGGGTCCCTCCCCACCATTCTGGGGGGCTGCTCACCTGAGGAACTCCAGGTCATCCCAGCCATTGCGCACCAGCCCCTCCTCGTACCGCTCCAGCCCCAGCGCCCGCAGCCACTCGCCCACACCGGGCACGGCGCCCACACCACGGCCCTGTGCCTGCACCCCAACAGCCTCAGCACCATGGGGCACCCCAAAGGGAGCCCCAGCTGAGGTGCCGAGGACCCCGACCCATCCTGTATCACCCACCTCCTCAGCCAGGTCCTCCTGGATGCTCTCCTGGATGGAGTGGGGAGGGAAGGCAAGGGGGCGGCCATAGTCAGGGTGCAGGGAGCGGGGAGCCAATGCCCCCTTGGCCAGCAGTGGTGGTGGGGGGACCACCCTCCCCTTCCCACCCCCGTAGTCCACCTCACTCAGTGTCTTGGCCATCTGCAGCACCGAGCAGGAGCGGTCATCCAGCAGCCCTCCCGGCAGGCCCCCAGCAGTGGGCAGCCCCCCGACTGCAGGTAGCCCCCCAGTAACGGGCGTCCCACCAGCCCCCTCCATCCCAAATCCAGCCCTGGCGGCTGGGGGTGGCCGGGGGTGCAGCTTGGGCAGGGGAGCCTCTCCGAAGGCAGCAGGGTGGGATTTGGGGTCCTCACACCCGCTGGGTACCAGCAGCTCCTTGGGGGTGCCCAAGAAGGCGTTTGGTGGGAGCTCCAGCTCCCGCGGCAGGGGCGGCGGGGGAAAATCCGGCGGTGGCAGGTTGAGGGTGCCGAGGTCCTCTTCCTCATCGCTCTCGCCACCACAGCACGCCGAGGGGCACTGGCAGCGCTCCGGCACCGCCAGCTGCACCTTGGCCTTGGGGGGCTTGCCGGGGTCCCCTTGCACCAGCAGCTGGTGGGGGACCCCCTCCAGCACGTAGTACGCTGGGTTGTTGAAGCTGTTCTTCAGGGGACCCCCTGGCAGCTCTGGCATCGCCTCCGCCTTGGACCTACGGGGACAGGGTTGAGCGTGGCACCCCCAGACCAATCCCCCCCTCCCTAGCCCTGCCCATTCTCCCTCACCGGCTTGGGGTGGCCTCGTCCCTGGGGGTGCTGCGGTGCGTGGCAGGGGGACGCGGCGCTGCTGCCGTGCTGCTCTTCTCGGGCTCTTCCGGGAGCTTCGCCAGGATGGTGGTGGGGGGCTCGGCCCCGGTGGGCTTCCGCCCCACAGACCTGCCAACAGGAGGTGTTGGGTGCCCCATGGGGTTTGAATGTCCACAATGGGGTTCAGACCCCCAGGTCAAGGCTCAGATCACCCAAGACACGGTTCAGACCCCGTGGGATGGGTCTCAGCAGCCCAGATCAAGGCTCAGATCCCCAGGATGGAGCTCTGCCCTCTAGGACAGGGTTCAGCCACCAAAACACAGCCAGAGCCACATTCAGAGGCTCAGAGCCCCATCCCTGCCCTGTGTGGCACAAAACTGGCATCAGTACTGTCCCCAGTCACATCCCACACACCAACCCAGAGGGATACTCTGAGCAACACCTGTGCTCAGGTAAATCCCTCAGGCCTCCCGACCCCCAGGAGCGGGTGCCCCCCACCCTGCCAAGCCCTGTCCCCCGTACTTGGCATTGTCCTGGGTGGCTCTGGCACCTAGCAGCACCTTCCCTTTGCTGGCTGTCGTCTCATCCTTATCGACGCTGATCCACTCTGCCAGGGAACAGGGGCTCAGTGATGGAGCCCTCTCTCCACCGTCCCCCCTGGGGTGAGGGCTCCTCACCATAGAGCCTCTCGCGGGTGCCCAGGCGCTCCGTGGGCACCCGGACCTTCATGGAGCCACGGATGTTGCCGGTCTCCTCACCGCGGTGGGACAGGTAGGTGAGGAACTGCTGTGCTGTGCTGCCAATCATCGACTTCAGGGCAATGACACACTCCCCTGGGGGCGACAGTGGGGGAGGTTGGGGGTCTACACCCCACAGACCCCCCGGTACTGGCAGGGTGCGGGAGTGGACACTCACCGTAGGACTCGTAACCATCAAGGGATTTGACAGTGAGCAAAAGGTGCTGGTCCTGCAGGTACTCAATCTCGGAGAGGATGGGCTTCAGCTGTGGCCAAGGGAATGGGGTGTGGCACTGAGTGGGGGTCTCCCTGTCTTCAGCTTCCCCCAGGACCCACCCTGTCAGCCCCTATCCCCTCCTCACCGTGGGCAGCTGCCGGGATGACCACTGCACCTTGAGGAAGTTGATGTTGTCACTGCTCTGGCTGTCGTTCTCAAAGCTCTTCTTGAACTCTGCGGTGGTAGCAGGACATGGCATCAATCCTTGAGCCTTCCAGGATACCACGAGCTTCCTGGGACCCCTCTCAAACCCTTTGGGAGTCCCCACTGCTATTCCAGTCCTTACCTTCCAGGCAGGTAGAATAGAACTCGATGAAAAACTTGGTGCGACTGGAAGTCTTCACGATGGCTTCTATGCTCTCAAACTCGATGTACGCCTGCTCTGAGGACTTAGAGAGCCCTCCAGGGAGAGGCAAGGCATTGGAATCCCCCTGGGACCTCTCCATTTAGATGGAGAGGCTGGACCATGGAGGGGCAGGGGACAGCGAGGTATCCCCTTGGGCATAGGCACCTTTTTTGGAAACGAACTGAGATGTCACTCCCACTTCAAAGGAGCCGAAGACGGGTGAGTGGTCACTGGTGACGATGTCATCTGTGCACCCTGCAGCCAGTGGGAATGGGGAGGAAGTCAGGATGGAGGGGGGGATTGTCCCCAGAACAGGGACGAGAGTGCTGGGGGTGGTTACACCGCTCACCATAAGCGTTGCAGTTGACATGAGTCTCGGGGTAGGACTTCCAGAGGATGCGGTCACACCAGGAAGGCACGTTGGTACGCACCTGACAGGGGTGGGGAGAGGGTGGGGTTTAGATTGAGGTGTCCTCCACTCCCCTGACTCCCTCTACCCCAGCACCTACCCCTGTGGGCTTCTGCTTGTGCCAGACATAGGTGTCCCGGGAGCCCCGCTCGTAGCGGTAGGTGGGGGGGAAGGTGATCTCCTCCTCACCTGCAGGGACAGCAGTGGGTCAGGACAATCCCGACAGCAGGGCCTGCAGCACCAGACCCTCTTGGAGCCCCCCAGTCCTCACCAAAGCGCAGGAACACCTTGTGCTTCTCCTTCTCCAGATTGAGCTGATCCACCTTCAGCAGCGGCTCCAGCTCCTTGCGGCTGATGTAGTTGAGGATCTCCTGCAGGGACAAAGGTGTTGGCACTGGGCTGGGAGGGGGACCCTGACACTCCCACCTGCCTTCCCACCCCTTCCCTTGACCTGGATGTCCATGTCTAGGCGGTAATTGAGGTCCCCGAACCAGAAGAGGTGGGTGAAGCGAAGAGAGATGTCAAAGGAGCTCAGCTGCTTATCCCCCAGCGAGAGCAGGCGCAGGATGTCCAGGTAGTTCTGGTTCCTCCTGAAGCAGAGGACACAGGGACAGGGTGTTACAGACATGAGGACAGCAGTGACAGCCCTGTCCTGGCCCAGCCCAGGGTGGGGGTGCTCACCGTGCTGTCTTCTCATTGCCAGAGGTGAGGTGGCAATTGACAAAGCCAAAGGAGGTGCCATTGAACATGAAGGAGACACCCACAGCGCCCTTATTCCCTGTGAGGAAATGGGGACATGGGATGGGATCAGGCAACCCCTGATTCTACCTCAGGGACAGACACCCAGCCAGCCCCACGTCACGATGACGGGGCACAGTTCCCAGCTGGCCAGCCAGCACAGGCATGTGCAGCCTGGCACACCCTGAGAGGCCTCCTCATGAAACACACCCCCCAGATCCCCCTCGTGCAAAGCACACTTATCCTGCTCATGCAATGCACTTTCCCAGAACCTTCCCTGTGCACTGCACACAAAGGCCTCCTCGTGAAACACCCGTGCTTTGGGATCCCTCCATGTGCAACATGCGTCAGGACACCTCCTCGTGCAACCTGCACACTGGGAGCCCTCCCCATGCAATGCCCACACACCAGGACCCCTCCCCATGCAAGGTACAACACATGCTGAGACTCCTCCTCGTGCAACACATGCAACAAAAGAGCCCCCCCACAGGGTGCAGATACCCCAGGACTCCCCCCAGTGCAGTGCAAACCCCACGTCCCTCTATACCCTGCTGCAGCCCTACCCAGGGTGTTGGCGATCCCTGTCTTGACGCTGGAGGTGCTGACATGGCTGATGCGGTTCTCGTGCTCTGGCTTCACCAGCACCACCACCTTGATGTTCCACAGGGACTGCATGGCCACCTGTGGGTGCCAGCACCCTCAGCCCCCTGCCAGCATGTGCTGGGGCCCCCTGGGGCCATGGGGGCCCCTCTGGTGTGTCCACAGGGGATGCTCATTGCTGCGCCATCCCAGCCTCTCCCACCAAGGGCTGTTCCCCACGGAATCCCACCACCATCAATCAGTATCCACAGCTATTCAGCACCAGGAGACCACCCCAAAATGCTTTGTGTCGGCAGACTCGGAGCACCCACAGCCACCCAGCACCACGAGAGCACCCCAGAACAGCTGGTGTCACAGAGCCAGAGCACAGCCACCCCTGGCACACTGAGCATCACACACCTCCACCACCCACCAGTGCCTGCACCCCACAGCCCCCCAAGGTCCCCTGGACCCCCTGGTTCTTACCGGGCGGTACTCAACCTCTGTGAAGTCTTTGAGAACAGTGCGCAGAAAATCCACCCACTCCTTGTCTCCCAGAGAATTCTCCTGGGTGCCGAAGACGTAGATGTCGTGTGGTATGGCCATCGTCACCTCATCCAGGGTCTTGCCCAACCCCTTGGAGGTGATCCACGAAGTGATGTTTTTTGGGGGGGGAACGCCGCCTGCAGGAGGGACAGCACAGTTAGGGGAACCCCAGGGCTTTGACATCCCACCGAGGGCTGCCCCCGGCCCTGCTCACCCATGTTCCAGGTGCCAATGAAGACAGAGATCATGTCAGGCTCATCCTGGTGAGAATGCTTGTTCTTCATCAGCTGTAGGAGCTGACAGAAGGCCTCACGCTTCTGCAGAAGGGGGCAGTGAGTGGGGGGTAGAACGGCTCCCTACAACCTTATCCCGCCCCCTGCTTTGGCTCAGCCAAAGCTGGCACCTTCTGGGCATGGGGGACCGCCCCAGGGACATCACACAGCCATCAGGCACCGGTACCCAGCGCCTGTCCCTGAGCCCTACCAGGGCCCAGGGGTCAAATCCTTCCCCACCCCATCCCTACAAGGGACCCCTTGTCCCCTGCCCGCCTCCAGCTGAGCATTACCCACCCGAGCACTGACAAAAACAAAGTCTTTCCGTTGCGTTTTATCCTTTTCCTTCTCAAAGACGATGCCCAGTTTGTTCTGCACCCGCTGTGACTTGATCAGCTGCCGGACTGAGGAGGAGTGGCAAGAACTGAGAGGGTGCTGGGTGCTAGCCGAGTGCTGGAACCCCACTCTGTCCATGCTTTGGGGGACCCCCAAGATGGGGATACCCCCAGCATGAGGAAATCTCCCAGCTTCCAGCTGAGCCTCACAGGGCTGCTCCCCAGTGCAAAGGGAGTCCCATGGGTGCTGGGGCCCCCCAGACACCTCCCCACTCACTCTTGTCATGGGTGAAGGTGTTCCAGTCCTCCTGGGAGTCCTTCTGCTTCTTCAGCACCACTAGTTTACCCCCCTCCACATCCACGCTCAGCGTGTACTTCTGTGACTTCCCAATCTTGGTCAGGTCCCCCAGGGTGATATCCAGCTTCACCTGCCAGGGGACACTGGGATGAGGGAGGACACAGGGGACCCCCCAGCACCCTGTCTGGCATCTGGCCTCCCCCAGAAACACCTGGGGGTCTGTGCCCTCAGTGTCACACCGGAGGTACCCAGCTGATGCCGAAATCCCCACAAAACTCCAAAACTCAGTAGGGCAGGGGGTAGGGCAGGGCTCACCTCGAAGGTCTGCACTGGGATGCTCTTGGCCTTGCGGGAGAGGGGTTGAAGGGGGGTGGCAGGGGTGGCTGAGCTCATCTCCTGCAGGGCCTTCAGTGCCTGCCAGAGCCCCAGCAGGGTCAGCTGAGAGCCCACCAGTCCCCCAGCTCCATCAACCCCTCCAGTCCCACCAATCTTCCAAGCCCCACCAGCCCTCACAGTCCACAAGGCCCCACCAGCCCCCTCAGCCCTACCAGTGCCACCTCCACTGGCCCTCCAGAGTCCCACTGGTGCCTCAATCCCACAAGCTCATCCCCAGTCCCTCAGCTCCACCAGCCCAACAATCTCTGCCAGTTGCCCCAGTCCCACCAGTGCCCTCAGCCCCACAGTCTCTCCAGTTCATCCAGACCCCTCAGAACACCCCCATCAGACCATCCACCCCTGCATCTCCAGCCTTACCTTCTTCTCGATGGAGGACAGGAAATCTTTCAGCACAGAGAGTTTCAGCACCAGGCTCTCCAGCTCCTGCTCTCCACTCTGCCCTGCTGCCTGGAACCCCCAGCAGGATACCCCAGCACTGGGATGTGAACCCCAGACCCACGCCACAGCCTCCCCCCACCCCAAGTGGCAGAGCCCACTGGCAATCTGGGATGGGGTAGGATGGTAGCTGTTTCTCCACAGGTTTTCCCACCACCTATGGATGGTACCATGGTGGGGTCTGTGGGTGCAGTCCATGGTGGGGGGCTGCCACTGCTATGTCCCCATATTCCCTTTACCTGTTGCAGAATCTTGGAGACCATGGGGGAGCTCTGCTGGTCAAACACCTTGGAGAGGATCTCCAGCCCTGCCAGCACCTTGTCCACCTCACTGGAGAGGCAAGAGGAGCCGGCTCACTGGGTGGCACAGACATCCTTCCATCTTTTCATCTGTCCCAGTGTCCGGCATTCACCTGTGCAGCCGTTTGCAGGAGGTGACAAGAGTCTTGTTGAGGTGGGGGAGGCTGCTGGCCCCTCCCTTCACTGCCTCCAGATCCAGGGTGTAGCTGCCCTTCAGGTACTCGTGAGAGATGCTGCTGAGCCCATTGGTACTACAGAGAGAGCACCCAGGGGGTGAGAACCAGCCGGGAGGAGCAGGGGACTGACAGGGAACAGGCAGGAGACAGACAGACCCTCACCTCTCCACTGGCCCCTCTGGCACAGATGGTCCCAGGCCAGTGGGGCTGAGCCCCACTGAGGTGCCAGAGAAACTGGTGGAGCCGGATCGTGGTGGCAACGGCGGCTTCTCATCTTCTCCATCTGCAGTGGGGCAATGAGGGGGCCAGTTACTACCAACCCGGGGGTCTCAGGACCCTATTAACCCACCCACCCATGTCACCCTGCCATACCCGAGTAGTCCCTGTCCTCCACGGTCTCCTTTTCTTTCTCCCTCTCAACAGGGAAGAGCAGGGTGCAGACCAGCCCCTGGTTGGGCTGCAGGTAGAGGGCAATCAGCTCGCTGAGCGTCTTGAAGCGCCGCACCTGCACCCCCTGTGACGTCTGCGGGGACATGGGGACACCAGGACCATCAGCACCTGCAGCCAGCATCACCACACTCCCCCAGGTGGAGACACCACCAAGCAGGGAACCCACCATCCAGGGATGCCACCATGCAGAGACCCCCCAGGCAGGGATAATACCATGCAAGGATCCCCTCGTGCAGAGCTGCCACCATGCAAGGATGTTCCCATGAAGGGACACCCTCATGCAGAGACCCCCCTCATGCAGAGACCCCCTTCATGCAGAGACTCCCATGCAGGGATCCTCCCATGCAGAGATGCCACCGTGCAGGAACCCCTCCATGCAGGATGGGGGGCTGACCCCATGGTGGGGACCAGGGCCTATAGCAAGGGGTCTGCAGGGCTGGTAGGTGAGCTGACAGGGTGCAGGCAGCAGCAATCCCTTGGCCTCCTGCCTCCCAAGGGCAGCTTTTCCTGCCTGCCTGGCCAGCACAAAGAGGGTTCTGTTGCTCTAAAAATACCCAGTGCCACAGCCGGCCAAGACAGGCACGGCCAAGCCATCCGGCACAGCCGGGCATGCACGTGGCATCGGGCCAGGGCTGAGCCCAGCACAGCCACCCAGCACAGCCAGAGAGACAGGTAAACTCACAGCACAAAGCCAACACTGAGTACAGCTGAGCTGGAGACCCCCCACTGCCCACGAGCCTAGGGTGCCCCATGCCCGCGCTGCCCACCTGCACGGCCAGGAAATCCTCCTCGTCTGGCAGGATGCGGTAGGTGTGGACGTGTTTCTGGAACCTGTGGCAGCAGGGGGGGGCATCAGGGTGCTGGGAGTTGGGTGGTGACCCCCACCTGCCTGCACGGCTCCTGCCAGCCCCAAAGGGATGCTCAGTACTCATCCAGTCAGACCCCTACTTCGCCAGCACCAACAGTGAAGAGCTCCAATACCACTATTCCCCATAAAATGCAGCGAGCTGACAGGAAACCCATGGAAAACTCATGGGAAAATACTTGCAGGATGGGTGCTGGGAGTCCGAGAGTGACTCCCCTGCTTGCTCCGACCCCACAATTGACACCACTACGTCCTTGGCAGTGCTGCTGCCCCTGCTGCACTGCCTGTCTGTGCCAGAGGCACTCTCCCCAGCCCACAGCACAGGCAGGAGCTGGCAGGAGCAAGCAGGAGCTGGCAGCCAGGACACCAGGAAACAATTTATTTTCCTGTGGAAGCTGACAGGAACCAAGGACGTGATCCCGGGGCAGGGGGTGACAGGCAGCGCTAAGAGATGGGGTGACAGCATCAGTGGGTGCAAGGAGCAGGATTGGAAGCCCTCCCCATTTCAGGGACTCCAAGAGACAGGGAGCCTCAGCACTACCAGACCTCCCCCCTCCAGGGCTGTCAGCAGGGACTGTGCCTCCTTGGCTGGCCTCTGGCCACAGAGGTCACCATAAGCATTGAGGCTGCTGTCACCACCAGGGCCACTCAGATGCTGTATTCCCTGCCCCAGCTCAACACAGGGCTGGAGGACTGGGACAAGGCAGCATCCATCCCCCCATGCTGTGCTGTGTCCCTGGACAGGGTGCCATGCCCCCATGTCCTACCCCCTGCAGTCAGGTCCCCTGGTGCCACCCTACAGTTCTGGTTACCCTGCCACCACCCCACACCCCAGGTCCCCTGGTGCCACCACATTCCCTGCAGTTCCACGTTCCCAGGTACCCCATTTCTCCTGCCTCCTCTGGAGGTATGACCTATCCCAGCATCATTAGGGTCTTCCCAGGTGCCCTAATACCCAGTCAGGGGTCATTGTGAGAGTGGGGGGCCATGGAGAACTCTCCAAGTGGTAGCAGGGGGCTGAATGGGAATCCACTATGGGGAGAATGTGTGGAAAACCCTGCCAGAGTAGGTAAAGGGATCAGGGGTTCCCAGACTCAAAGGAGCTGGTAGGATGGGGGAGGGTACAAAGAGACACCCCCAAATGAAGGCAGCATAAGGGGTCTCTGTGGGAAGTCCTAATACACAACTGGGGTCTCCATAGCAGGAACACCAGTGGAGGTGTGATGTGGGTACAACAGGAACCCCAGCACAGCACTAGTATGTGGCACTCCAGATTGGAGGGGCAAGGAGCAGGACCCTTAGGAGGAACCTCAGCTGTGGGGGACATCAAGGAGTTCTCTACAGATAACTGGCGGGGGGCTGGAGGGACACCCAGCACAGGGGGCAGTACTGCAGAAGGGCCCCCTGGCTGCCCAGTCCCACACTGCTGTCGGCTGCTATTTTGGTGAGCAATGACGGGGAGGGGGGGCCAGAGAGCACCGGCTTGGGTACAAAGAGCCTTTATGCAGGAGCAACGGGACTCCCCTGTCGGCTCTGACGCACAGCACCCTGCCACAGCCCTGCTAGCTCAGCGGGCACCCCGTATCCCCACTGCTCTGTGGCAGACAGAGGGGCACCAACCACCCCACTCCACCAAGAGCAGGATGTGGGCACCCTGGCAAGGGGGATACCGTGTGCCCACTGGGATGGGAGGTCCAAGCCCCCACGCTCCTGTGAGACACTACACCAGGACTGTCCCCACTCGCGCTGCTCACCAGCCAGTGATGTCAGCACACCCAGCACACACACTGCCATATGCTAGCACTGTGAGTGATGCCCCAATATGCAACAACGAGGCCACAAGTGTGACACCCTGGTGTGCCATGGTGAGACACCCCAGTGTGCCATGGCAAGGGCACAGTGAGATGTCCTGGTGTGCCACATCCGTCCCAGTGAGTCCATGGTGCACCAGTGGGAGGGTTAAAGGAAGCCGACGCTGCCGGGATCCCGCTGCAGTTCCCTTTCCTCCTCCTGATTCTGCAGCTATTTTTAGGGCCCCAGGAATAGCTGAGGCCAGTGGCTCCACAGCCCTGTCCACCCACTCACTGGCAATGGGGGTGCCTGGTGAGATCACAGCACCAGAGACTCCAAATAGCTCTTGCTGGAGTGCAGCTTGCCAACCTGGCATCCCCATGACAGGAATTCCCATCCCATGGCTTTACCATGCTGCGTGGTCCCAATGCCACAGGCCAGCCTTGTGGCACCCATGGCCTCCTCACCAAGCAGTGAGAGACATCAATGACAGACACACCTTGCCCAGGCACCCGTACCACAATGCTGTCTGTAGCCCCCTATCACCCACACTGGTGCCACAATGCCCTCCAGCCATATGGCACCATTAGGTGCTGGAATTACATGATCTCCCAGGGCTGTGCCTAGTGCTGCTTGCTAGCCCAGCTCTGGGGTGGGGAGCCAGTGCCCAGAGCCACGCTGTGCCCACTTGGCTGGGAAACTGCATTTGCCATGGTCCACGGGGAAGGACATCTATGGAGGCTGCATGCCTGGCAACTGCACGTGGCACCAGCACACAATACCCCAGGCCAGGGCAGGCCAGCTCGTAGTGCACTCCCAATTCTCCCACAGGCTCTCAGGGCACAGAAAAGCTTTGAGTTCAAGTGCCCTCACCACCACCTCACAACCACATCAAGGTCCAGGTGCTGGCACAGGTAGCCAGCCTCGAGCAGAGCTGGCGGCATGCCCCAGGAGCATCCCAGCACAACGAGGTACCTGAGGCCCCAGGTATGGTGGGGGTGCTGGGGTGCACCACTGGGCAAAGGCATTTCAGGACCCCCAGGGCTGTCAGCACTCCCCTGTGACCTGGCACAGGCTGGGAGCCGTGGAGTTCCATGGCACAACTCAAGGGCACAGAGCTGTCCCTCCTTCCCAGGCTGGGGACTCCCAGACATGAGGGCAGGAGCTGGGGACCCCTAGTGCCAGGGACCCCAAGAGTGTGGGGTAGGGTGACAAAGCACCCTTGGAGCCAGCCCAATATCCCCCCCAGTGTCCAGAGATTCCCAGCCCCTCCAGAGTCCGTTGGTGTCTGGTCTCCTGGGAAGCCCAGGCCACAGCTGGTGCCATTCTCCTGGTGCCCTGTGTCCCAGGAATGCCAGTGTCCCTTTGAACCCCCAGGTCTCCCCATGTCTATGCCCCTCACCAGCACCCACCAACCAGAGCTGTCCCAGCCTCCCTGTGCCCAAATTCCTAGCAACCCCCACAGTATTGGTGACCCCATGTTCACTGTATTCCTCAGGTGGCTTTCCCTCTCTGTCTGTTGCCCTCTTGATGTTTCCCTCACCCCCCAATGCTCCCTGCGTGCTCCCCTGGATCCCTTCCAGTGATCTCCACTGCTTTCCCTGCCCGTGTTTCCTTGGCACCCCCCGGCCCACCCTCGGTGCCTCTCCCACTGTTCTTCCCAGTTCTCTGCCAGTGCTTCCCTGGACACCTGCCCTGTGTCTCCTGTACCTCCTGGGTCTCCTGAATCCCTGCAATGACCCCACCATGATGACCCAGTGTTCTCCCTGGTACCTCGCTGGCGCTCCCCCAAACCCTCCCCTCTGCTCGCCCAGAACCCACCCCCGGCTGCCCTCCAGACCTCCTGCTCTCCTCGGACCACCCCCGAGGCCCCTCCGGTGCCGCCCTGAACACTCCACTCCTACGCCCGAATCTCCCCCGGTACCCCCGCCCCGTTCCTCCCGGGATCCCCCCAAAGCTCCGGCGGTATCTGGCCGGTGCCCCCCTCGAGCTCCCACCTGCTGTTCTCCCAGGGTCGCCCCTGGTCCTCCCCCCGACACCCTGCCCGTGCCTCCGCTGCTCCCCCGGCCCCGCGCCGGTCCCCTCCCGGCGCAGCCCCTCCGGTCACCCCCGATGGCCGCTCCCGGGTCTCCCCCCGTGCTCCGCCGGTACCGCGCGGGTCTCCGCCCGGCACCCCCCCGCCCGTACCCCACTCACAGCAGGCAGAGCGCGTAGGCCCCCGCCACGCTCTCGCTGTCCCGCACCAGGAAGCTGCCGTCCCGCCCGGCCCGCGCCAGCTGCTCCTCGGCCGCCGCCCGGCTCAGGTCCCGGTGGTACCAGGGGGGCACCGGCACCGGGGCCGCTCCTCCCGCGCCCCCCGCGCCCGCCATGCTCCGCCGCCGGGGCCGCGCCGCGGGGCCGCGCTCCGAGGGGGAGGGGGGAGCCGAGGGGCGGGCACCGGGGCGGGGAAAGGTGGGGGACGGGGACATCCCGGGGACAGGCGGGGTCTTCGGGGGTTGGGGGCACCGTGGGCCCCTGGGTACCTCATCGGTGCCCCCCCGGAGAGATCCGGGGGTGGCCGCCGGAAGGGCGATCGCGGGAGGGACTCGCGGGGGTCGAGAGGGGCACCGGAGGGGATCGCGGGGGATCCTGCGGGAGCAGCAGCGGGGAGCGTGCGGGAGCACCGGTGAGGTAACGGGGGAGCATTGGTGGGGTCCTGGGGGGCGCACCTGAGAGGCACCGGGGCAGATCAGGGGCCATGCGTAGGATGCTCAGGGGGCATCGGGGGTTCTGATCGAGGGGCAGCGGCACCGAGGGGCGGAGAGCACCGGGTAGCGGGCAGCAGCAGTGGGGAGCACGGGGAGGATGGAGAGCACCGGAGCGGGGAGCACCTGGGAGGGGGAAAGCGCTTGGAGCGATAGGGACCCTAGGGGAGCACCCAGGGGCGCATCGAAGGGAAGAGCAGGGGCACAGTGGTATGAAGGCATCGGTAGTGTGAAGGTACCGGGGAGCCGGGCACTGGGGAAAGGGGAGCCGCGGTGGGGCAGGGCTGGGCCGGGGGCTGAAGAAGTGGGGGGCACCACCTGGTTTCGCCACCAAAACTGGGGACTTCTCCACGGCCCAGGGATCGGAACGGTGCCACCCCACAGCTGGGAACACGGAGCATGTGGGGGGAAAAGGGACACCAGGGGTGGGCTCCGGGCCAGCAGAACTCCCTTGACATGCTCCCACCTCAGAGTCCCCGGGATGTCCTCCCCTTTTCCCCCATAATTTTCCCAGTCTTGTCCTGTGCACCCCAGGGTGGCAGTGACGCCCTGGGCCCTGGAGCCATATCAGGTGCTAGGACACATTCAGCGATCCCATCCTCCTGGGCCTCAGAGGCAGGCAGCCCTGTGCCCTCTGCTTTGCCCGGCGCAGTGGTTTTGGGGGAGGCAGTGCTGGGTAGCCAGGTTGGTCGATGCAAATGTAAAGAAGTGATGTCTGCTGTTGGGGAAGATGAAGCACCCAAGGTGGAAGTGCCACACCCTTCAACTTTTCCAGCAAGCAAGAGTTTTCCATGGACGGTTAATTATCCAGTTGTCGCCTTCAAATCGGTGTCGTGAGCGCGACATTTCACTGCTGGCCAGCGTGAAAGGTGGAGCTCAAAAAATTTGCCGAGGCAATCGTCGAGCACGTGGAGCCGTTAAGTAGCGAGCACCTGGAGCTCTCGGAGGACTTTGCCTGGGTCTCTTGGAGCACAGGGGCCGCTGCTAGCCTGGAGCTCTCTGAGGACCCTTCCCGTGGCATCCCTCGAGCACGGAGACGCTGCTGAACAGCGCCGACCGCAGCTCTCCAGTGGGACATTGCCCCGAGCACAGACGAGTGCTGCTCTGCACCGCCCGCACAGTGGCTCTGAGCGAGTGGAGTCCGGAGGTCCTGAGCACGGAAAGCTGTTGCTAAGCGACGCCTGAAACCGGAGCTCTGAGGGGATGAACGCCGACTGGAGTGCCCGGCCAGCCTCCCACGCCGGAGCTCTGAGTGAGGACCCTGCTCTGCGACACCAAGGTGGGCTACACTTGCGTAAAAATGGGATAATCCCACTCTGCCCATGACCGAGATCTCTATAAGCAACTAAAGCATTTTTTTTAAGATGCAGCAACATCACATTACCTAAGCAAGAGCTAAAAAACCTTTTAGAATGGACTTTAGTTAACTTCCCAATACTGAACGTCTTTACCACAGACTTTTGGGACACAGTTGGAAATTGACTCTTTAATAATATCTCCCGCCGGGACACGACTGCCGGTGAGCTCGTCCCGGCGTGCAGGGCGTTGGTCGAGCTGTTTGCTGCACAGACCACGCCCGCAGCAGCCGCTCCGCCTGCCCATGTTGTTGCTGAGCATCCACTCCCTTCCGCCGCGAGTCTCCAACGCGGCTCCGCCATCCGCGGCTCCGCTGACCCCTACGGTCCCGCTCCCCGTTCCCCCGGACCCCGCCGCCCCTCCGCCATCCCCGCGGTCGCACTCCCGGTCAATCAACCCTGCTGTCCCGGTTGCCGCGGTTCTTCCCCAGGCTCCAGCGTCACCGTGGCGGCCGCGCCATCGCTGCCGCCCCTACGAGCCCGCCCACCAGCGTCATCCTGACAACACCTCCCGCTGCCGGCATCGCGGCAGCCCCGGCCCCGCCTTCCCCCGCAGGCGCGGTTGCTGCGACCCCCGGCCCATCCGTGACGCCCCATTCAGCCGCGACACCGCTTTTGGGATCAGCCGTGCGCAACTCCTGCACCGCCACGGCATCGCCGCCACCCCGCACCGCCTCCGCCACGGCTTTGATGCGGCCTCCCGGTTCCAACCCGCTGCACGCCGCAGCCCACCCCGCCGACATCCCTGTGCCCCCCTGCGCCTGCACCGCTGCCCCCCGTTCCAGCCGCAGGACCCAGCCGGCCCTGCCAGCACTTCCCTGTTCCCCGAGTCTCCAAGTGTACCCATCCACGCCGCCAGCCCAGCCGCATCCTGTCACCGCCCCATCACAAATAGTTCCCCCTGCAGCGCCTGCCGCACACCTCCTGAAACCCCCAGCACTACACCCCCAACACTACAGCCACCAGCAGTTCCTGCACGGTGCAGCCCTCAGCTGCTTTTCACCTGCCTCCACCGCCAACGCGGCAGCACAGCAGCGAGATCTGCAGCGTTTCACATGTATCCTTCCGCAGCTCCCGACTCTACTCCTGCGCCTCCCCTGACAGGTTTCCTGCTTCCCTGCCTCCGCCGCCGCATCCTGCACCTGACCCAAGCAGGACGGGACCGCGCCAGGCACACAAACCGTGCAGCAAGAAGGGAACGTGACAGCCACTTTAACAGGACAGAGAACTACTTTACTCCTGCAAATGCTAACCCTTTTAACCCAATGCAAAGAAATTCCGGAAAAGAACTAACCCTGTTCCTGAATAGCTCTAAAGTTTGTCCAGAGTTTGGCACAGATTTCACAACCCAAAATAAGACACTAGACTCTGAAAATTCACCACCATCAATCCCAAATTTAGAAAATTCCCAGAAAGGTTTTGATAACCTTCAACTAACAGACTGGCATGAAGTCAGACACGAAATTTGCAAAGAGGAAAGTTTAAATCCTTTGGCAATGCCTGTGATATTCAGCCAGCAAGCCAGTGGTCCTAGAACATGGACAGCCATCCCATCTCGTAAGCTAAAAGAATTACAAAAACTGATAAAAGACAGTGGTATTTGCTCTCCATATTTTAAGCAACTGCTGAAAAGTACCCTGGAAGGTACATACACTCACACCAAATGACTGTAAAAATCTTGCTAGTATAATTCTTACAGATTCACAATATATGCTATGGGAACTGAAATGGAAGAGACTGCTTGCAGGAGTCCTAGCCACTTATAGACAATGCACTGATACAGACCTTTGGCCCTCACCTTGTCTAAGCTAACAGGTGACCCTCCTGATGATCAAAATGATAATCAAGTGAATTTACCCAGAATGGCTTTAGATGACATCGAAAAGATGGCTCGCAGAGCCCTTTTGCAAATTCTGCCTGCAGGAACTTTCAAAAAAAGCCTACAATCTAATTAGCCAAGAGTCATCTGAACCATTTAACACATTTGTAGACCGAGTAATTCAAGCAGCAGAAAGGCAATGCGGCGATGATATAGCTCGCCCAATAATGATATGGGACATTATTGAAAATAACACCAATGCAGAATGCAAAAGATCTATCAAAGCCCTGGGAAAAGAAAAACCTACAGTGCTTGAAATGATTGATGCCTGCAACAAAATTGGAAGTCCACAGCAAGTAGCAACGATTCAAGCAAGTGAACTTGGAAAAACTCTAGAACAAATTCAAAAGGCTCTCACAGCACAGGCAACACAAGCAGAAGCACGAAACAAAAAACTTACTGAAATCCTAGCTGCCTTCCACCTCACCTCCCAGCAACAAGGCAACACTATTGCTGTTAGGCAAGCTGCTGTAACTTCAGGACCTTGCTACTTCTGCAAAAAACCTGGCCATATCATGAAGAATTGCCCAAGTGGCTAAAGGAACTCTGTAAAGTAGGCTTGATCATGTTAATAGTGCTAGTTGTAGTTTTATTTGTAGTACCCTGCATACTTCAGTGTGTGCAAAAAATGAGGAAGAGAGTATCTAACATCTTAGTTGTTCATCAGAACAGGGGAGATGTTGGGGAAGACGAAATGGGAAAGCCTTATAAATATGTTTGTTTAGCAAAGGATTTGGAAAATAGAGTCTGTGAGTAAAACTGAGATGAGAACAAGCTTTGAGATTTCAGACCTTGGTTGCTAAGCAACTGGTGGACAGTAGTGTAGCTAGTAGAAGGTAACTCCCTTTTTTGACCCACAGACAGATCCAAGGGTCAGATAAAGTGTTCTGTCTCATCCCTCAAAAATGGATAGTTTATCCTGCACTTGTAACCCTCCCCTGAAGTATGATGTATCTGTAATCTCATTGGTCCAAAGTCTTATTCCGCACCCACTTTCAAGCCCCCTTGATTAGGTGTTCCTGGGAGACCAGGCCCCCTTCTCCTGCCCCACTTCCTGCCCATTCTCCTGCGCTCTCTCCCTCCCCTTCTCTCTTAGAACCTCTCCTAGAACTCTATCTTATCCTGCCCCCATTCCTTTGGGCCTGCTTCGAGCTGTGGCTGGCAGCTCCGAGCAGGACCCCACAATAAACCGAATTTCCTAACACCTGACTTCAGAGATCTCTCATCTCCGTCCATCCTGACCATCCAGGACCAGCCCTTGCCACAGTCTGCTTCATCTCCCCCCAGAAGCAGGATGAGACAAGCAGACACTCCCAGGTCCCTCAACCATCCTACTGCCCCCCCCAACCATCCCAGAACACCCCAAGACCAAGCAGGGCAGGAGCATTTATTCATGAAGCACGTGCCTCGGTGGGGGACACAGCTTGGGAACATCCCATGGGGAGACACAAGGCAGCCTGGTGACCTCCCTGACCACCTACTGCCAGCTCCTGCCTGCAGCCCCTCCTGCTCAGAGCAGGGCCAGTAGGGTGAGGGGCAGCAGGGACAGCAGGATGGAGAGCGGGGAGTTTGGGGGAGCATCGCCATGGGCGTAATATTGGGCGACGACAACGTTGGGGTTCCCCTGCGTGGGATCGAACCACATCTGGATGCAGCGACCGCTGCCACGGTGGTGGGATGTGTAGCGGTAGGAGCCAGACCAGATCTGCTCGCAGAGTGCAGCCGCCGTGGGGAACACAAACTTGAACTTCTGGCACATGGCACCCTTGGGACACTGGTTGGTGCCTGGGGGTGGGCAAAGGGTGAAGTGAATGAAGGGCTTTGGGAAATGGGTGTTGTTCCCCTGTGCATGGGGTGTAGATGGGTCCCACTGGCATTGCTGGGGAAGAGAGAGTTGACCTCAAGGTGGCACAGGGTCTACCCCATATGCCATGAGGACCCTCACACCCCCTGACCCACTCACATGCACAGGGGACTCTCACCTGGCTGCCACCCCTACCCCACGGGGACCCTCACACCCCTGGACCCACTCACACCCACCAGGGAGGGTGGACACAACCTCCCCTGCAGCAAGATGGATGCTGACTGGAGACCTACAGGAGACTTGAGGCATGATGGGGGCTGCCCTGCAACCCCCACTCACCTGTAGTCCAGTTCCAGCCCTTGTGCCAGTTGACCTTGCAGGTGACAGCATCCTGGCAGTCCTCCCACCACTGCTCACAGTCCTCCTGGCAAAGTGGCACATCCCGGATCCGCTCCTTCCGCCAGCTGGTGTCTGCCTGCAGAGCCCCCAGTTTTCTCCAGTTCACCCCAGGGATCCTGGTGGGTGGGTGAGGGTGGGGTCTTCACCTACCTGGTCGATCCATGGCCCCAGGTTAGGGGAACACTCATAGAGACACAAGTCCTGGATGAAGTGGCGCTTGCATTTTTCTGGCATGGCCCCACAGTGGTCCCAGTTGAAGTTGTACAGGTAGGACTGGTCCTGGTGAGCTTCCAAACTCGTGTTGGCAGTGCAGCAGGCATTGTCCTTCCAGAGGATACACTGCACCAGGGCAGCTGGGGCTCAGCTGGGACCCATCAGGACCCACCAGGGCTCAGCTGGGACCTGCTGCAGGTCCAGGGGAAGCACCAGTGCCCATGGGTGGGTGGCACTGGATGATGGAATTCATGTTGGGGGACAGAGCCCTCCAGCCTCCATCCTGGTGACCCCACAGCAAGTGACACCAGTAGGAGCTATAGTGCAGTGGATGAGGACCGTACCTGCCCATAGAGCTGCCCCTCAGGTCCAGGCTCTGTTTTATGGTGCTTGGCATCCATGCAGACATTGAGCAGCGAGTCCTGTGTCACTCTCACTGCTGCAGCGGCAGCTGGCCAGGCCACCAGCAGAGCCAACACCGCTGCCATTGCTCTGCCAGGGCAACAGCAGGTCAGGACGGCAGCACTGAGAGACGCAGCTACAGCAGGGACAAAGTCCCCCACCGTGCACATAGAAGCGTGGCAGCACATGGTCACTGCCCACGACCACCCACAGTGGGATCAGGGATCTTACCTGGGCATGCCAGGGGATCTTACCTGGGGGGCAGCTGGGCTCCAGGTGCTGTGGGACGAGCACAGCTCATCTCAAAGGTCGTGGTGCAGCACAACCCGTGGCCACTGATCACGGGACGCGGGAATGCAGCGGATTGGGCAGCACTGAGGACACGGAGGAGACAGTGCACCCCACCCTGGCACCCCACCGTGTCCTGGATTGACACTCATGCCTATCCTGGCCCCTCATCAGCCCCATATTCAGCTGGGATTCATCTTCCTGGCGCCAGGCTGGGGCCAACACCAGCCAAAATCCACTTAAGGCTGTTTTTCCTTCCCTCCCGTGGGAGGTGGCCTGATTCCTTGACACCAGCACAAGGGGCAGGACCTGGCCCCCCAATGCCACGGGGTCCCTGTGAGTCCCTGTGAGGCGGGGAACACCACAGTGGGTAAGAGATGTTGCTGGCAGGGACAGGTACCCCCCGTGGGGTCACAGATGGCCACAGCATAGAGGCAAGTACCCCTCATTGAATTACAGGTACTCCAGGGGATCACAGATGCCCCATGGAGGGGGGAGCAGATGGCCTGCAGGAGAGCAGTCACCTGTGGCTCGAGAGGGACAGAAACGCTCCATGGTGAGACATGCCTGGGGCGGGCAGGGAGGTAAGATAGCCTGCAAGGGGTACATACTTCCAAGGTCACACATGATGGGGGGCCAGACATGCCCTGGGGGATCACAGATGCCTTGAGTAGAGGGAAGATACCCCTTACAGATGACAGATACCCCCAAAGGAGCAGGTACCCCATCAGCATCACAGATACCGCCTCACTGGGGTCACTGGTACCTGTGTGTGTGGGGGGGGGGTCACATACCCAACATTAGTCACAAACACCCCAACGGGGGGGCACAGATATTCCGTGGAGATCACAAATACCTTCTGATGAGAGTCACAGATGCTCCCCATCGGGGTCACACATCCCTGGGGGTCACAGATGTTATGTGTAGTAGATATAATTAGCGCCATTTGTAGTATGACATATGTGATACTGAATATTTGTTGGAGTATACACGTTTGTATTAGGAGTCCCCCCTCGCAGGAGAAACCTGCTGTGTGTTAAAACCCAATTTACAAGTAAAATGATGTGGCTTGGCCAGGAGATGGGCCGTGTCTGGAGGGACACAGGGACACCCAGGCACTGATCATTGCGTGAACAACCCGAGATGGATATCATGGAAATCCTCGGGCAGATACATGTGAATGCAGCGTTCCAGTAAATTTCATCAAGGGATTCAACAACTCTGGACACTGAATTGTTCTTCCTCATCACTAAAGAAAGAAAATCTCATTAACCTATGGAGTCTGAATGGAAGAAAAGACTGACTGCCGAAATCTTGGCCTCAGGCGGAATTTTCCCTACAAAAACCGCTTGTGCCAGGATGGAGGTGTGTGGGCACAGAGGAAAACCTCTACTGAGGCTGACTTCTTTGTTGCACACCCAGCGCTCGGCACTGTTCTTTCCTTGTGGCTGGCTAGATAGGATTTGATTGCAAAATAAATATTTTATTTTTTTCCGTTTGAATTAGGCTGGACAAATTTTCATTTCTAACACAGACAGCTCCGGGCCCGGTCACGTACGCCCGGCCCTCACAGCGGCCCCACACTCGCGCGGGGGGGCGGGGCAACCCCGCCTGTCAATCAAGCGTCGCCCCGCCCCCAAACCGCGCCCTAGGCCACGCCCCATCCGCTCTCCCCCTGGCGGCCCGGTCCCGCTGCCCCTGCGCATGCTCGGTGCGCTGTAAGCGGTTCCGGGTTGCGCTGCGCTCCTGGCTGGGCGGCGGGCGCCGGCCTGGGCGGCCCCGCCATGTCCACGCTGTTCCCCTCGCTGCTGCCCCGCCTCACCGAGCCCCTCTGGTTCAACCTCGACCGGCCGTGCGTTGACGAGACCGAGCTGCAGCAGCAGGAGCAGCAGCACCAGGCCTGGGTGGGCAGCGGGGTGTGGGGAGAGAGCCGTGGGGCCGCGGGCCGGGGATGGGGCGCTGCTCCCTCCGCGGGTACGGCCGCGGTGCCCGCTGCGGCCCCAGGCGGTGCAGGGACACGGGGCTCCTCCGCCGCCCCGCCTGTGCACCGACCGTGCCCGTGTTTCAGCTCCTGTGCCGGTGTCGCCGGCTCGGGCACCGCTGCTCCCGTGTCCCCCATCCGCGTGTCACTGCCCCGGGGCGGGC
Organism: Chloebia gouldiae; assembly: GCA_003676055.1. Taxonomy (NCBI): domain Eukaryota; kingdom Metazoa; phylum Chordata; class Aves; order Passeriformes; family Passeridae; genus Chloebia; species Chloebia gouldiae. The sequence continues at coordinate 29,802 of QUSF01000295.1, forward strand.
TGTTACCGGAGCGCTCCGTTCTGTTGTTCATTTAATTTAATAATTAATATGGTGCTGCTAGAGCTACGCTAGCAAGCAGCGATTTCTGATCCTGGTGACTGACGAGTGTTGGCGCTGTGAGCGTGGTTTTGTGCTGCAGTGCCCCTGAGTGTGGGAGGGAAGAACATCTATTTGATTAAAGTTAAAAAAAAAACCCCAGTAATTAAGTTTTTATAATTAAATAATAAAGTTTAAATAATTTAAAACTTAAGCACGTAGAAGAGGTTCCAAATCCCTCTGGGTGGGAGGTGCTGATGTATTTTAATTGAGCTTTAATTATCTGCTGTGCTTGTGTTCATCTGGCTGATCAGATGTCCCAGATTTGTTTATTTTTTGATAAAGAAATACAAAAGCTTTGTGTTCAGGCTTCTGATGCCATATATGGGACACCTCAAACCCTCTCAGCCCCAGAGTGTCATTGGGATCAGCCTGCTTGATGCCAGGGTGTTCAGGCAGATGTCTGGAGCTGCTCTTCCCTGCTTGGCCAGGAGATGCCAGGGAAGCAGCAGGACTTGGCTGGAAATAGGTGTGATCGGTAAGCACCACAAGCCAGCAGCTGAGCAGAAGGGCCTGTTTGCTGGGGTGTCATGGAGCTGTTGGGGTGCTCACCCGCCTCTCTCCTTTCCCCAGCTCCAGAGCATTGCTGAGAAGGACAACAACTTGGTGCCCATAGGAAAGCCGGCGTCTGAGGTGGGTGTGTGGGCAGGGAAGTGGGGGGGTTGCCCCAGGGCTTGAAGGGCAGATGGGGTTGCTGGAGCTGTTGTGTCCACAGCACTATGATGAGGAGGAGGAGGAGGATGATGAAGATGATGAAGACAGCGAAGAGGACTCAGAAGATGATGAGGACATGCAGGACATGGATGAGATGAATGATTATAATGAGTCTCCTGATGATGGGGAGATCAATGAGGTAATAGTGTGAGACCCCAAAGCAGGGGATGTGAAGTGTGTGGGACCCTGAGCATGAGCTCCAGGTGCTGTCTTCTCTCCTTCACGCCCTCTATTAAGTTCTTGCTCTGGGGGAGATCTTAAACTTCTTTCTTTCCTAGGTGGACATGGAGGGGACAGAGCAGGATCAGGACCAGTGGATGATCTGATTCTGCCACAACCACACCAAACCAGAGGCTGGGGAGAGCGTTTGCCCCCCACGGCTCTGGGGGACGGTTCAGTGAAACTCCTCCTTCCATGGGTGCTGTGTGGGGCAGGAGGTTCAGAGGGAAGCCCCGCCGGGGAACCAGAGGGGAGACTGCCACCTGGCGTACTGGGACTGACACATCTTTTCTAATAAACTCAGTTTTGAAGAAAACATCCCCAAATCTGGTGTCTGGGGCCACCAGAGAGGCAGGGGGTACCACCCAGGCAAGTGCAGGACTGCTCCCCACCACTGACTGGTGCGCCTGGCAGATCTCTCTGTGCAGTGCAGGCAGGAGCACTGCAGGGAATGAGCCCACTCATTGCCCACTGCACCCCACCACAGACCACAGCAGCCACTGCCTTTTCTCCAGAGCCCATGTTGAAGCCAGGGCAGGGGGTTGGGGAGCACCTGCGGCCATCACAAGGCAGGAGCTCGCCCCCTGCTCAGTGGGCACCGGTGTAGCGGAGCTCGGCGATACCATCAGGAATGGCGCGGAAGTACTCCAGGCTAGCGCGGTGCACCTTGCAGTGGTATTTGCCACAGGTCTTGGCGTACTGCAGGAAGTGAGGTGCCCCGGGGAAGAGGACATTATCAGCCAGGATGGTGGCCCCCTCAGCCAGCAGCTGGTGGCTTTCCAGCAGCCGTAGATCCCGCAGGTAGCAGCGTTTCCAGTGATCCATGAAGACCAGGTTGGCATTCATCAGGCCATGCTTCTCCCGCAGGCGGGGTATCACCTCCTCCGAGGGGCCCACGATCAGCTCCACCTGTGTTGCATCACCCTCAGTCACTGGGGCAGGGTGTCAGGGTCCCCACCACCACCCTGCTTTACAGGGTGGTGAGAGGTCCACGTGGGACAGGATCTTTCTCTTCCCACACACACTGCCCAGAAAGTGCTGCAGGATCCCCACCCGTCTCCTCCCCAGTTTCATGTGCAGAGCTGGGCTTTATCCCAGTGCCTGGGTGCTCACCGTCTGCTCGCTGAAGCCGGCCAGGCGGATGACCTTCTCGGCCACGGCAGCGTGTCGGGGGTCCCCCTCGATGGTGTAGAGGCGGGCACCGGGGGGCAGCCCCTGTGCCAGCAGGACGGTGCCATAGCCACAGTAGGTGCCCAGCTCCAGCACCCGCAGCGGAGCCCGCTCCAACAGCACCCGCTCCACGATCCGCCCTGACATGGCATGTGCCTCTCAGCGCCCACCACTCTGTGCCACCCCAGCCCTGGGCAGGGCCAAGGTGCCAAGCAGTTCCCAGTGCCCAGAGGGATGGAGGAGAGCCATGCCAAAAATGCCACAGCCAGGTCAATGATGCCATAGCCATACCAACAGTGCCATGGCTGTGCTGGCAGTGCAATGGCCACGTCACTGGTGCCACAATCATGCCAACAATACTATGGCTGTATCAACAATGCCACTGCTGTGCCAGTGGTGCTGTGATCACACCAGCACTGTCACAGCCACGTCGCTGGTGTCATTGCCTTGCCAATGGTGCTATGGTGGCGCCAGTGGTGCCGTGGCCATGCCGGCAGTGCCATGCCCCGTGTGGTGTGGAAAAACAAGGGTGGCACTCACCTTTGTCAGGCCCCACACAGCTGAGGTGCTCACAGTGGTAGCACCACTGATCGAAGGTCTGGAGGATGTGGTGGGGGTCCCCAGGGATGGCATGGGCCAGCAGGTACTGGAAGGCGCGCTGCTCCCGTGAGGTGCCAGTGAGCCGGTCCCGCAGCCAGGCCACCAGCACTGCCCGGTACAGCAGCACCAGGTAGTGCCGGTACCGGATCAGCAGGGTGACAACGAAGGGGAGGAAGGCCAGGGCAATCGCTGGAGACACCATCACAAGCAAGTGAGGCTGTGCTTTTCTGCACACTTGCTCAGTTGACTTTGTTAGTTTTGTACTTATCTTGGGAGTTCTTCCAAATGGGAAGTTCTGCACCCTTTGTGTCCACTATCAGTAGCATAACCTTGGGCCCAGGCTTTGAAAATCTCCCTGTGCAGAGATCATTGAAGCATTGTGAGCCTTTTAACTGTAACAAGGCAAATCTGTCTCTTCACAGGGAATCCAGGGTGCCAGCCTCACAGCTCCCAGTCATGCCACAAGTTGGCTGTGCTGTGCACCCCCTGGAAGTACCTCTCCCTGGGCTCCAGTGCTGCTGGCTGGGTCTGTAGGGCTGGGACACCCCAGGATGCTGTAGAGATCCCTGTGCCAGGGCTGGGGATTGCTGGGGACCCATCTGCCAGGATCCAGATATTGGGGTTGGCAGGGCTGGCATCCCAGGAAATTGTGCTGCTGTGAGGGGCCTTGTTCAGCACAACCCCTTGCACCCCCCTTGATCCAGCTTTGCTGCTCCCATCCCTCATATTCTGCACCTCACACTCTACTCCCCACACCCTGCTCCCCACACCCTGAGCTGCTGGGGGTGCCCAGCCACAGCGACAGGATAGGGCAATGGGGGTGGCACCTACCTGTCCCCACACTCCAGGCAGGCAGAGGCAGGCAGTCCTGTGTGGAGTCCTGCTGCCACTCAATTATTGATGGTGTCACCACAGCTGCAGCTGCTACTGGAGCTCCGGTTACCAGCTCAGTGGGGCTGGCTATGGAGACGGGGCCAGGCTGGGGCTGGGAGGTGGTCCTGGGCTGCACAAGGGGGCCTGGGACTGGGGTGCTGATACTGGAGCTGGGTTGCTGATACTGGGGCCCCAATACTGGTGTGTAGTGCTAGGAGCTGTAGTCCTGATACTGGAGCTGGAGTCCTGTCAGTGTGCTCTGAGAATACTGGGAACACTGGGCAACAGGAGCATGGGGAGCCAGAAGCACTGGGAGCTGCCTTCAGAGCCTGAGAGTTTTTGTCCTCTTCTCGATGCCCTTGTCAATGTTCACATCCCAGGACAAGGATCCCAGTTGCTTGGCTTCACCACCATCCCATTCCATATCGTGGGCCAGGATATCCCAGCACTGGAGTAGCCAGGTTGCCAGGGGCTCACCTAACTGGCAGCTGGAACCTTTTCCCACATCTTACAGCTCACCTGGGGCCATTGACCAGGTGATTTTCTCTGGCCCTGCCTCCTTTGCCTGTTCTGAGGGCCCTGCTTTGCCACCCCTCACTAACTGAACTGATTTTGTCTTGGATCCCTTCTTCTGTGCAGGGGTGACTGCCCCCAGCACGGGCTGTTCCCCTGGGTCAGCTGCAGCTGGTGTGGCCATGGTTCCTGTTGCTCTGTTTCCTCCTCCTCCTCCCCTGAGGGTGCTGTCCACTGTCCTCTGGAGGTGGCACAGCATTCTCCTTGCAAATATTCTGTCACTTTTTATCAGAGTTCTGTAGCTGTTCAGGGGTGAACTCCCAAACCACTGGAGCAGAGAATTTCTCAAAAGATTGGCCAGTTTTCTCGCACATTCCATGCCACTCATGACCATTCCCCCTCGGGATAGGAGTCTGAATGGCCTTCTTGGAAATCTCTGTTCTGCCTCCAAACGTGACCAAACAGAGTGTGGACTGCACTGAGACACATCAGACATAGCAACAAGAACATGCTTTCCTTACCATCCAAAGGGAATTCAAAATACTCAAAAGCTGTTGTAACAAGCCTGAAGGAGGAAAAGGGGGGAAAGGGAGAAAATCATCCCTCCCCTGCTCCCCCCACAGATTGGGTATGGTTATTAATTGACTTCCAAAGGCAGTGCTGAAGTAAGGGTGGGAGAGCAGCAGTGAATACACATCCCAGAGTACCCTCATTGCCCTTGATAGCATCATGTCACAAACTCACATCCCACAGTACAGCAACAAAGAGATGCTGGTCCTTGTCCCTGCTCCATAAAAGGTCACCCTGAGGAGCACATGCAGGAATACATGAACAGAGCCAGGGTTAGCCACACCCACATGAACACCAAGCACCATTGTGGCCAGGGGCTCTGGACCTAATACAGCAAATGCTGACATCAAATTTGTTTCCAACCTACTGTACTGTTACCTCAACCTTTAGTGCCCCATGCAGTTGTGGTTTAGCCCCAGCCAGCAATCAAGCTCAACACATGCTCTTGCCCACTCCCCCATCAGAAAAATCAGAGAGAAAATTGGAACAGTAAAAGCTGGAAATCTTGTGGGTTGAGGGAAACCAAAGACCACACAGACAAGCAAAGCCAAACAAGGAATTGCCCACTTCACATGGGCAAGCAAGTGTTCAGCTATTCCAGGAGAGAAGGGCCCCATCACATGTTACAGTTATTTGTGACAACAAACACCATCACTCCAGACATCCCTCTCTTCCTCCTTCTTGCCTGTTATAAATGAAAATTTGTCCAGCCTAATTAAAATGAAAAAATTAAAATATTTATTTTGCAATCAAATTCTATCTAGCCAGCCACAAGGAAAGAACAGAGCCGAGCCCGGGGTCGGCGCTGGGTGTGCAACAAAGAAGTCAGCCTCAGCAGAGGTTTTCCTCTGTGCCCACACACCTCCATCCTGGCACAAGCGTTTTTTATAGGGAAAGTTGTGCCTGAGGCCAGGATTTCGGCAGTCAGTCTTTTCTTCTATTCAGAGTCCCATCGTTTGATGAGATTTCTTTTCTTGGTGAAGAGGTAGAACAATTCAATGTCCAGAGCTGGTGAATCCCTTGATGAAATTTCGGGGAAGCCCGCATTCACATGTATCTGTCCAAAGAATTTCTATTATACCTATCTCAGGTTGCTCATGTGATGATAAGTGCCTGGGTGTCCCTGTGTCCCTCCAGACATGGCCCATCTCCGTGCCAGCCACATCTTTTTACTTGTACGTCGGGTTTCAACACACACCAGGTTTCGCCTGCGAGGGTGGGGGGGACTCCTAATACAAACCTGCATACACCAACAAATATTCAATATCACATATATCATACTAGAAACGGCGCGAATTATATCTACTACACATAACATTGCCCCGTTTATATCCCAAGCACCGTAAGGGAACCTGGGGGTGCTGGGAACACCAGGACCCCTCAGAGCTCCCCGCGGGAGCGCGCGGAGCATCATCATTCCCTGTGTCCATTTGTCCCTGTGTCCGTGTGTGTGTGTCCCTGTGTCCGTGTGTCCGTGTGTGTGTGTCCCTGTGTCCGTGTGTCCGTGTGTCCCTGTGTCTGTATGTGTGTCCCTGTGTCCGTGTGTGTGTGTCCCTGTGTCCGTGTGTGTCTGTGTCCCTGTGTCCCTGTGTCCGTGTGTGTGTGTGTCCCTGTGTCCGTGTGTCCATGTGTCCCTGTGTCCCTGTGTCCATGTCTCCGTGTGTCCCTGTATCCCCATGTCTGTGTCCCTGTATCCCTGTGTCTGTGTCCATGTCTCCGTGTGTCCCTGTATCCCCGTGTCCGTGTGTCCCTGTGTGTCCATGTGTCCATGTCTCCGTGTCTCCGTGTGTCCCTGTATCCCCGTGTCCGTGTGTCCCTGTGTCTCCGTGTGTCCCTGTATCCCCGTGTCCGTGTGTCCCTGTGTGTCCCTGTGTCCCTGTGTCCCTGTGTCTCCGTGTGTCCGTGTGTCCCCGAGTCCCCCCGCCGCTCATGTGACCGCCGTGACTCGCGCTCACGTGGCCGCGCGGCGGGGCCGTGCCGGAGCCGGAGCCGGAGCCGGAGCCGGGGCCGGAGCCGGGGCCGTGCCGGAGCCGGGCCGCGCTCGCCATGGGCTGCTGCTACAGCAGCGAGGCCGAGGCCTCCGACCAGGTGGGCCCGGCGCCGGGGGGACGCTCGGCCCCATTCCCGGGGCTTCCCGGTTGCGGGGAGGCGGCGCGGTTCCCCGGCGGGGTTGGCCCTTCCCCGCTCCCGGGCGGTCTCTGAGCGCCGCTCCCGCCGCTCCCGGGTCCCCCGTTCCTCGCGTGTATCGCGCCGTGTGTCCCCCCGGGGCCGCGTGGGGCTGGAGGCGGGGGCTCGGGGGTCGTGCCGGCCCCTCCCGCCGGCCCGCTGCAGGTGTAAGTCCAAGGCCTCAAACGGGAGCGGCGCCAGCCTTTGCTTCTCGGGACAGCGCGACTGCCACGCAACTCCGGGGTCGGGACACAACTGGGGCTGTCACCTGTCCCGCGAAACTTAATCCCCGGTGCGGGGAGAGCTAGGCTGTGACAGCCCGGCCCTTCCACTTGCGTCGTGAGAAAGGCAGGAGAAGGGCCTGGGCTAGAGTATCGCAGCAGCATTTCCCAGCAGGAAGAAGGGAGAGGAAGCTTCTGGCCGGGGAGGAGCTGCAGATGCCACCGACTTGGTGTGTGGAGAAGTGGTTGCACTCCCAGCTCACCATGGGTCGCAGGCTGAGCATCCTCTCAGGACCAGGCAGACATGGAAGGGCTTGAGCATGTCCAGAGAAGGGAACAGCACTGGAGAAGGGGCTGGAGCACAGGGAGTGGCTGAAGGAGCTAAGGGGGCTCAGCCTGCAAGGAGGCTCAGGGATTACCTTCTCACTCTCCACAACTCCCTGACAGGAGGGTGGAGCCAGGTGGAAGTCTGCCTCTGCTCCCAGGGAACAAACAACAGGACAGGAGGAAAGGGCCTCTGGTTGTGCTATGGAAGGTTTAGGTTAGATATTCGGGAAAATTTCCCTAAAAGTGTTGTACAGCTGTGACACAGGCTGCCCAGAAGAGTGTTGGAGTCCCCAGACCTGGTGGGATTTAAAATCGGTGTAGACTTGGCACATGGGGACATGGTTTGATGGTGGTCTCGGCAGTGCTGGGAGAACACTTGGGCTCAGAGGGCTTTTCCAATTTTACTGATTCTGTCATCTTGTTCTCATGGGTGTTTGTGCCCATGATTTCCCTGCTGGGCTCTTCTCACAGCCCCTGCAGCACTGTTCAGCCAAGCCAGAGGATCAAGGGCTGGGCTGCAGCTCTGCACCTCTTGGAGTGGAGGAACATGCCCTGTGACTCTGGGAACCCCCACCCCACACAGTCCCTGGGCTTTGGCAGGTGGGGTTCACCTGGCTCGGGTGAGCCCCCTGCTATGCCAGGGTGAGCTCTCTGTGGTGCCCAGTCAGGGGTGGGGCCACGGTAGGTCCTCATTAGCTGCAGGGTTTGATGCTGACTGCAGACTCCTGCCTGCAGGATTGGCCACTCCAAATGTGCTGCCTGATTTCAGTCACGTGCTGCCTTTGTGGCTGGGGTCAGGCTTCATCTGGGAAAAAGCAAAATAATTGGGCAAGGAGGTGCCTGGGAGAGCTGAGGCTGTTCTGGGTTACACTGGGATGCATGGGAGCCCTCCTGGCTGGTGAGGAAAGGGTGAGACTTGCCTTATCCCGTGGGGTTAGTGCTGCTGGTGTGGGAAAGCCAGGGCTGATTTTCCTCTGCCTTTCACTCAGGAGGAAGAGACAAAGCGGCTGCTGGAGCCGGCAGCCAGCCCACCCAACAAGGTGCTGAACGGAGCGGAGCAGAGCTACCACAACCTCCCGTCAGCACGCACCGATGAGCAGGCCATGCTGTCCTCCATCCTTGCCAAAACAGCCATGTAAGCCTCAGGCCGTGCCCAGGGGCAGGCAGCACGCCTCGGGGACAGCGGTGCCCATGGATGTGGCCAGGGGTCACATCCCTGGATGATCCCTGGGGCTGCCTGGCTGTGGGCCCCGGGGATCGGCCGTATGTGCTGAGGGGAAGGGAGGAGCTGTGGCAGAGCTCCCCATGTGCCTCTCCTCTCAGCCAGCCCTGTCCCTCAGCTTTAGCCCCGTGGGGACACAGAGAAAAACCCAGATGTGAGGTAACCCCTCGGCTCCTGGGCTGGCAATAGGGGCAGGGTTTGGATAAGAGAGTGAGTCCGTGGGGATGTGGAGAGGGTGGCTGGAGGGGCAGCAGCATTGTATCCCTTTCTAAGGAGGCTTTTCCTCAAATGCACTGGGGCAATGTGGGGAGAGGGCTGTGTCCAACCTGGCTGGGAGTGCTTTGGGATGCTCGTAGGCCCCTCTGCCTGACACTGGGAGCTAGTGGCCACTGGTGTGGCCAGCATGCAGGGCCACAGCAGCTCTGAGTACTGCTCTGCTCTGGGGTGCACACAGTGGGGCTGTGGCAGGGCCCTGGGCAGGAGCTTGTGTCCTCTGTGAGCCCAGGGCCCAGTACCAGGGCTATCAGGACATCTGCAAAGGACACTGGCCTCCCAGTGGTTCCTTTTTCCTCCAGGTGGTTGCATGCCAAGCTCCCCAGAGCCCAGACCAGCCCCCAGCTTCCTGCAGCCTCTGCCTGCCTCCCTCTGCCCCAGGGCAGCTGTGGGCAAACAGTCCCTGGCATTCCTTCCTGGTGAACAGCCGCTCCATCCTGGCACACCTGTAGCCAGCTGGCAGCATTAATTGGGCGAGTTTGGCCTTGAGATATTTGTTTTGGGGTGATGTCGGGTGCTGGACTTTGTCTGCCCTGGTCAGAGGATGCTCTGAGATGGGGAGGGAACTCAGGGAGAGCAATGAGCCTCCAGTGGGAGCCACTGTCTCGTGTCTCTGCAGCAACATCATCGATGTGTCGGCAGCGGATTCCCAGGGCATGGAGCAGCATGAGTACATGGACAGAGCCAGGCAGTACAGGTGGGACCTGCACTTCTCTGCTGGGGTGCCTGCAGTCCTTCACAGCTGTGTGTGTCCCTGGGCAGGTCCCAGGGGTTCTGGCCTGGGGGAGTGAACTCAGCATGTAGAAGGGCTGCCTCATCTCCGAGAGCAGGGTGCAGCCTGCTCAGGGAACGATGATGACACTGCAGACAGCAGAGCCCAGGACAAAGGGCTCCTGTGTTCACCCAGCCCTTGGGGCATATGGTCGGGGGCTGGATGTGACTGCTGCTTGAAAGGTGCCTGTGCGGGAGAGCTGGAAGCTCCCTCATCCTCCTGCTGCAGGGAGTGAAGAGGGCTGGATGCTGGGAGCGCAGCTCCACTGCTCTCCCTCTCTCCCCCTGGGGGTTCCAGGTGCTTGGGGGTGCAGCACTCATCTTCTGGATGTCCCCACGTCTTGGCAGGGCACTGATGTTGGCTGCTCTCCCCTCACAGCACACGCCTGGCCATGCTCAGCAACAACCTGACGCACTGGAAGAAGCTCCCCCTGCTGCCATCTCTGACTAACCAACCGCACCAAGTGCTCGCCAGCGACCCCGTCCCCTTCGCAGACCTGCAGCAGGTGAGCCGGGCTGGGGTGAGCCCTGAGCCCTTGCGATGCTCCCCAGAGACACATCCTCGTCCTGGAGGGGCAGTAATGCCCAGAGCCCTGACACAACTTGTTAGAGCTGAGGGCAAAGCCTAGGCCAGGTTTAAAGCCTTGTTAGAGGTGGGGGCAAAGCCCAGGACAGGCTTAGGGACTCCTTAGGGCTGGAGGCTGACCTCCTGCAGCAGTTTCTTTGGGATAACCGGGAGTTTCAGCAGCCACCAGTGACACAGCCATGTCTCTGTGCCCGCAGGTGTCCCGGATAGCCGCCTATGCCTTCAGTGCGCTCTCACAGATCCGTGTCGACGCCAAAGAAGAACTGGTTGTACAGTTTGGCATCCCCTGAACCTGCTCCCACCACTGCTGCTTCACTGCTTTCGGTTGTTTTTGGTTTTTTCCTGACTTTTTTTTTTCCTCTTTATATCCCTTCCCTCCCCATGCTGCTGCCACAGAACTTGGACAGATATCCTGTTTCCTACTAAATGCCAAGGCGCACATCATTGGCACACTGAGCCCACCTGCATTGCTTGAGGCTTTTTCCTCCTCGTGGGTGGGTGGGTGGGTGTGCGTGGGGAGCAGGCTGTGTCAGCTGGGTGCTGCCTTGCACAGGGACAAGCACAAAGGGAACAGCTGCTGCAAGGAGGCCCTGGTGTGGGTCAGCACCATGTGCCAGGTTACCAGGATGGGTGGGCTGGAGCCAGGCAGATGTGATGCTCTGCATGGGGCCTGGTGGCTCCAACACCATCCCTTCTCCTTTTTTCATGTTTAGACCTTTGTTTTGGTTGTTTGGTTTTTGGTTTTGTTGGGTTTTTTTAATTATTATTTTTTGCCACAGTCAATAAAGCCACGTTCATCCAGTGCCTGTCTCCACTGTTATCTGTTGGACACAGAATGGACGTGATGGGGGAGCCATACCCTGGTGTATGGTGCACATCTGTCTGACCCCTGTCACCTCTTTGATCATGTGCCACAGGGCCAAGAGGACAAGGGGACAGGGAATGTATGATGACCCACCTTTAAGGGGAGGAAGGCACCTGAGATTCCTAAATGCTCATGGTCCAAAGGAATGTCAAAAGTCAGGGTTGGCAAATAATCGGAAAGTTTTATTAGTAAATTACACACTTGGCATGGAAATTGCAGGGTACCTTTTTATGGGTAGGTTTCCCCAGCTTGAAGATGGATTTCTCATTTTCTATGCAAATTAGTTATCATGCACAGTCCATTCTTTCAGGTCTTCCTGGAAATGGGACAGAGGGGTTTAGGGGTCTTTGGTCGTCTTAATCCTACCCCGTAGTCCATGCCCACTTCCTGCCACTTATTCCTGTGCTTATGCTGTACTGTCTTGTGCTTATCAGCAGGAACTACAACAGGGATGTTTTTCCTACAACAAGGATGTTTTTCCAGTGCTGCTCTATCTCACCTTGCCTCTCTTCTTTAGCCATACCTTGTTATGGCGTGTTAAGATCATCAGTCCTTGTTTATTACCAACAGTCCTTGCTTGACGCCACAACCATCCAATTATCTATGTTTGAGACATACACATGAGCTCTCCTATGTTCTGGGAATAGAATTTTCAGTGAGACTTATCATGGACTGTGGTTTATAGGGTCATTAGAGAGTGGGCTTCAGTATGCATTAGCCCTTTATAATTGAGAGCTCAAAGGGTCTCACTGGATTGCTGTCTAGAAGGTTGCAAGAGAGTGGGCTTTAGTCATAGTAGTTTTCCATTCTGGCCACAATTTAATGTGGTTGAAGGTTCAACAACAAAAATACTGTTCCACTTGGGTTGTTACTCAGGCAAGAAAAATAAGTTTCCAAGTCTGTTCATTAAAAAACAGATGCTCGATAAACATCTGTTACATCTGTTACTTCCTTGGAACAGATTATATCCAATAAGCTCAAGAGGAGCTTAGTCTGCATGCTCTTTGTGAAGGCCAAGGCCTAACAAGGATTTCTCAGGTCTTGGTGGGGCCTGAGTGGTGGTGGGGACATGTGCCACCATAATCCAGTTCATGGATAAACTTCGGTGGATGAAATAGGGCTGTGGCCATGGGGACAAGCGCAGGACCCCCCAAGTAAGATGAGGCCCTGGTAGTAGCTCAGGACAGGTTTGGGAGCTGGTGAGGACCCCTGCCTAGCTAGCACTGCAGGGCAGAGTGGGGTGTCTGTATGTGACACACCGCCAGAGTCCCCCACGTGTCCCCTGATTCACTGTGGGCTTCCAGTACTTCGTGTGGCCCCGCACAACCCCCTCCACGTGTCACACAGCCTCTCATTGGGGGCTTCAGACCCGCATCCCCCACACCCCCGTAGTCCCACCTGTGTTACCATACCTTCCCGAGTGGCCCCAAGCAGCCCTATAACCCCCCCGACACCAGGGCTTCCGTCTCTTGGACTGTTGCATGTGTCCCCCACTAGCCCCTGGCCCCGCGTGCGTGCCGGTGACCGGCAGAGCGCTCTGCCCCAGAGCCCGACCTGAGTGCCGGACCCCGCGGTCCGCCCGCCCGTGTGCCGCCCCCCGCCCCGGCGGTGCCCAATGGGCAGCAGCGGGGGCGGGCGCTGCCGTTCGAATAAGAGCGGCCGAGGCCCGGGCCCTGGCAGCTTCCAGAGCATCGCCAATACTGCTGGACCCCCCAGGGCATCGTCAGTACTGCTGGACCCCCCCAGGGCATCGTCAATACTGCTGGACCCCCCAGGGCATCGTCAGTACTGCTGGAGCCCCGGCGACGCCGAAGACGGACACGATTTCCAGCCACGGTTCACGGTACGGGGAAAGCTGAGGTCAAACGCCGGGCGGGCCCCGGTGGTTCCCTCGGCGGGGGTTCGGGGCCGCAGAGCGAGGCTGTGCCAGAGGCGGGCAAAGCGCGGAACCCTCGGGCGAGCGGGGCACGTTGTGGCACAGCCTCCGTCTCGGGCCAAGCTCGGCGGCGTCCCCGTCCCTAAGGCATTCGGCGACCGCGTTCCTCGCAATTTCCTCTGCTGCCCCCGGCGCCGGTTCCAAAGAGCCTTCTCCTTGTGCCCTTCCTGTGCCGTGCTCGGGGCAGCCCCATCCCGCGGCCCTGAGCCTGCCCAGGCAGCGCAGGCACTGCGGAGAGGATTTCCGAGAGTCTCCGGAACAGCAGCGAGGGATGAGCGTCCCTTCCTCGTCCGACTCCTCCCTCGTGTAGCGAGGGTCCGGTTCTCGTCGAATCCGTGCCCGCGGGGTGTGTGCGTATCGGGGGTAGTTTTTCAGGGGTCAGCTGGGATGTGACTCCAGTCAGCTTAGAGGGAGATGTAGAATCGGGGGCCATTCTCTGCCGAGCCCCCGGCTTTCCCGAGCCGCGCTGGGGCCGGGAGCGGCTCTGTGCCGGCCCCACCGGCACAGCTCTCGGTCGCTTGGCCCGGGCAGGGTCGGACGCTTCCCCTCCCCGCGGCGAGGCGCCGGAGGTTTCTGTGCCGTGCGCCTTTAACGAGCGCGGCCCCGGCGCGGTGACGTGGGGTGGCGCAGGGCCAGGAAGGGGAACCGCCGCCTGCCAGCCCCGCCGGAGAGAAGCTCAACAACTTTTCTTTTGTGCGTGGCCGCTGGCTTCCCGGCCCTTCCTGGCCTGCCAGCGCTCATGGCGGATTAACCCCAGCGCGCCGACGACGGCCGCGCGGCCCCGGTAAGGCCCCAACAAAGACTTTCCGCCGCTTCCTCGTTTTGTTTTCCGCGGGGCTGGGGGGAGCGAGGCGGGGGCGGCCAAGCTCAGCTCGCCCAGCTCCGCCGCCTCGCCGCAGCGTGCGGCTCCCGGCCCGGCGCCTCGCGAGTCCCGAGGCGCGGGTCCCCGGGGCCGGGGGTGGCCGCGTCGGGCTCGCCAACATCCGGGCGCTCGGGTCGGCGGCTGCTCTCCCCCTCCGCCCCGCGCCGGCTGCGGGCCCGTCCGTGCCGGGGGCTGCCGTGGGTCGCTCACCCTGCCCGGGTGCTTCCCGCAGCCGGACCCCTGGCCTGGGACAGCCCGGGCCCCGCGGGCGCGTCCCCCGGCGCGCTGGCACGTCGGGAGCTCCGGAGCGCGGGCTTGCGTAACGCCGTGTTGTGACCGGAGCGGCGCAGGGGAAGGAGGGGAAGGACAATGCCGCCGCCGCCGCCGCCACCTCCGGGGCTCGTTCCCCGGTCCCCACCGCCCCCCTGCAGCTGCTCTCTTCGGGGATGCGGCTGGAAGGCGCTCACGGCCGCTGGCGGGCTCCCCCACCGCTTCCCGCCTGCCATCACGAATGGCGCGTCCTCACGGAGGGTCATGGCGTTGTCTCAGATGCTCAGGGCGGCCAGTGTCACCAGGGACAAGGCAGGCTGTGACCGCGGCAGGAGCGGGTAGCCCTGCCCGTGCAGATCTCGCACCAGGAACCAGTGTGTTTGCAGACTGGTTCTGGTAAAACCCAGCTCGACGTGGGACACGGTTTTCTCCGGGGGTCTGCATCCAGTGCTGCTCGAGTGCTTTGCCCTGTGCCTTTGGGTGGATTTTTAGGGAGAGGGCTTGGCTGTGCCACCGGGGGGAGGGACAGTAGTTGTTGAGTGACCCAGCCATGGGACAGGGAGCTGGATTTTAGCCAAATTGGAGGGAGGACCTGTCCTGCTGAGGATCCCATGCTTCCCAGCTGACAGCAGTGGGAGCTCTGTAGTCCCCGAAGCCACCGTGACTGGTTGGCTGTGCTGTGCTGAGCAGCTGCAGATCCCAGCCAGGCTCCTGGCCCGTCATGGTGCGGGTGTCCAGGTGCAATACAGGGTGAGGATCTCCCTCCTCATCTGGGTGACTTTTTGGCTCCCAGCAGTTCCCTCCCCTGGAAGACTACCAGGATGGCACTGGGGACAGCCAGCGTGGAGGCAAAGGTCGCTGTGAAGGGGACCTGGCAGTGATCCCAGATCCTGTTAGGGCAGCTCATCCCTGCTCCCACTCAATGCAGTGATGCCCAGAGAGCTCCCTGTACCCCAGCAGGCGACTTTTTCACTAGCAACTGTGGGAAGGGGAGCTGGCAGTGCTCAATGGCTTGGCCACTGCCTTGCTGGGCAAGAAATGTTAGTGACATTTGGAGGTGAGAGGGAGGGAAGAAGGCACAGCAGGAGAATGAGGAGCCCGAGCAGCAGTTTTCCATTGACCCCATGTCAGTAGCCTAATCTGTGGGAGTAGACCTGGCTGCTGCTCAGCATTGCTTCCCACTCTGTGCCTGTGGGGAAGCAGGAGGATGCTGGCTGCTCCTGCACAGCTGGGATGTCCCAGATGCAGGGACACAAACTCCCTTGGTGGGTACAAATGCCTGATGCTGGGTGCAAGTAATTTAGTAACATAATTACTATACTCTACTGTTTTTTTTTCCCCCCCCCCCCCCCTTTGTTGTTGTTTTTAGGTCTGGACAGGGACCTGATAGGCTGGCCACAATGTCTCTTCACGGTGCAAGAGTTGCTGCTCTCCTTGCTTGGGTAAGTCCCCCCTCCCCTGCATGCTGCTGCCACTGCTGGCAGCTTTGAGGCTCGATGCTGAGGCTTGTCACAGGAGGGATTGTGGCTGGGGCAGGTCCTAGGGTAGTCCAGTTCCTACCATTCCTGGGCAGGTGGGTGTTTGCAGGAGAAGCCTTGCTCACCCTTCCTGTTGAGCAACCAGAAATGCTGGAATGGCTTGGTCTGGTCATGGAAACTGCCTGGGAGATGGAGCTGAGCCTGAAGCAGGTAGCAGCTGTACTGTAAAGGGGTTGTTGGATCTGTCACACAAAGCACTGCTGCATCCAAGTGAAAACTCATAGAATTGTTTGGGTTAGAAGGGGCTTTTAAGCTCATTCAACTTGAATGACCTGCCATGGGCAGGGAGACCTCCCACTAGACCAGCTTGCTCCAAACAACATCCAACCAAGCCTTGAACACTTCCAGGGATAGGGCAGCCACAGCTTCTATGGACAACCCTTACATGGAAGAATTTCTTCCCAATGTCCCATCTAACCCTGTCTCTGTTAGTGGGAAACCATTCCCTCTTGTCCTGTCACTCCAGGCCTTTGTCCAAAGTTCTTCTCCAGCTCTTTTGAAGCCCCTTTAGGCACTGGCAGGAGCTCTAAGGTCTCCCTGGAGCTGAACACCCTCAGGGCTCTTAGCCTTTCCAGAGAAGGGTTCCAGCAGCGTGATAAATGAGACCTGTGCCAGAGTCCCAGATGTGGAGCTGTGGGAATCATGTTCATCTGTTCTCTGGGAAGGGGTGGTTTAAAGGGGCAGATTTACTTTCACCCCCAGACCAGTCTTGCTGTCCCCTGCCAGGACTTGAGTGTCACTGCATAGTTTTGTCTTGGTTTCTGCCTTCTTACTGTCCCACCCCATTTCTAGGTGAACAGCACAAAGGTTTGTCCTGATCCCTTCAATGATCTGTCCCAGCTCCAGGACTGTAGTGTCTTCATCAGAATTATCCACAAAATGTGAGTATGGGGAGCTGTGTACACATTTCAGACCACGCAGCTGGGTCTGCACTGTCCCTGGAGCCATGGCCTCAGCCCCCAGGAGCTCAGGGTTCCTGTCTTGGGCAGGGTGGGAGTATTTGGGGTATTTGCTCCTCCTCTGGCATATGAGATGCTGGGATCTCCATCTCCTCTATGCCATTGCTCTGCCTGCAGAGCTGTTGGGTCCCACAGAGCTGCCCAGGAAATGCTTTGGTCAGAGTTCCTGTAATTTGAGACTTGTTATCACATCTAGCACTTAATATCTGGGTTTGCTCCTGGCATTGAAGAAAAGACCTGAGTGCTGCTGCCAGTGGCACAGGGGTTCCTGCAGCTACACAGGTGATTATTCATTTCTGTTGATGTCCCTGTGGTGAGGGGACAGTCCAGCAAGTTTTCCTGAGTGGCAGCCTTGGGATTCTGAGGAAACCTTGTATCTGGAAAGCAGTGTAAAGAATGACAGTTTCTGCCTAATTAAGTGCTTTTGTTACTTGGGGATGTCAGGCTGCTGCTGAGTAGAGTGTGGTCAGGATGGAGCCTGTGTGCTCTGTCCTGGGACCTGAGGTGGCTGGGCAGGGGTGGGAGGAATGCCTCCTTCAGGAATTGTGTTTGTTCCCTGTGAGCAAAGAGCAACTAAAATTTACAGGCCATAATGGGCATCAGAGGTGGGACGAAGCCTGGTGGTTAAGGAGCTGGCAAAACAAATTGAGAGGGTGTGAGGCTGCCATGCATTGCTTTCAAACCCTTCCGGAGGGAGGCTCACAGGGAGCCTGTCAACTATAATTACCTCCTGTGCAGGGCAAGGAGAGCCTGCCTGGAGCAGGGATCTGCCTGCAGTGGGTGGGGAGGAAGGAGCTGCACCGCAGATATATTTAGTCAGACCTGGTTAATCTCCTGGGTCTGTGCTCCAGCTCGGATTAGTAGGGATCCTGGTGGCGTGTGCTCTCTAAACAGGCCTGGCCATTGCTTGATGAAGTGGGGTGGCAGCAGGGCAGCTGCCACAGCAGCTGGCTGATCTGAGGAGCTCCCAGTGACATGGGGGGAAGTCTGTGAGGAGGAGCAAATCCTCATGGCAGCCCCTGTCCCAGGCCAGGTTCCTGTTTTGGGCACTTTGGGAGTAAGTGACAGTACTGAAGCAGTGCTGGTCCAGCATGATTGGTGTGGGTTTTGGGCATGCCGTTTCTGAGCTGCACTTGGGTTCAATGACCCTTCTGGGTCCTTTCCAACTCAGGATATTCCATGAACTGGTGGCTGCTCAGGAGGAGTGTAGTCACAAATAAGTGCAAGAGGAAGATCCAGCCTCCACAAAATCCAGCAAGAAAAGCCCCAGGCTCCATGCATGGACTGCCCCTGTGGTACTTCCCAGCCAGAGGGGCCACCACAAGCTCCCTGTGCTATGCTGGATGGGCTGGCAGGCAGAATAGGAAGCAGTGCGAGGGGGGGTGTTGCTGCCCAGCTCCAGCTGTTCTCCCAGCACAGAGATTCCAGGGGATTCCTGTTGGTCCTGGCTCTGCTGGCCCTGGTGAGGGGGCAGAAGGCACAGCAGTGCCCCAGAGCCAGCCCCTGGCTCAGCAAACCCTGCTGCACAAAACTCAGCATTGGTCTAATCCCTCCAGAAGGAGTTAATGCAAACCCTGCACTCTTCCAGCCACAGGAGCAAGGAGGGGGAGTCTGTGCTGGAGCAGCCGCTGCCAGAGAGGATCTCCTTCATCCATGGCTTCCTAAAGAGTAAGACCCTCAACTGGTGCTGGGGAAAGTGACTGCCCCTGCTTGGTGCCCCTGACCTCTGAGGGAGTCTGATCTGCTGTCTGCAGCTTCCCCCTCCACAAAGTGACCCCCTCACCCCATATCAACAGCTTTGCGAGGTGCCAGCAGCTTTCCTGCAGCAGCCTGTGGAAGGGGAAATTTCCAGATGGAAATCCTTGTCAGAGCCTGGGTTCAAAGCAAAGGAGGTCCTGGGTGTGAAGGGCAGGGTGCCAGTGGCTGCTCTGGTGATGCTGCCTTGGAGCAGTTTTCCTAGTTGGGTACCTGGAGTCAAGCTCTTCAAATCCCAGTCGAAAACCTTTACCCAACCAGAAATCCTGGGAGGGGAAATGGGAAGTATCTCTTGCTCAGCCTTTCCTTGAGGGAAGACACCACATCCCACCTCATATCCCACCCAGAGATGGAGCTTTCTGTGCTGATGTTGGAGGGGAGATGCCAAGGTGGGGAGGCTGGGATTTAGGGTGGAATTCCAAGGAGGGGAATGAAAGTCGGTCAGAGTTAATGACCAAGGCTGACCACTGGGATGTCAGCTCTGGAGCCCATCCTGCCTCATGTCCCTTCTCCTTGGGGATGCATTTCAAGTGCCCTCCTGGCCATAAATGTCACCTCAGGGGAGGCAGTGTGCCCAGTGGCTCCTGTATGACTGGGAATTCTGCTTCATGTGCAGAGCACTGCCGGCACAAATTGGCTGCAGAAAACCTTGTCTCTGCACAGAAACTCCTGGATGGAGAGGAGCTGGAGCTGGCCAAGGTAACTGTGTTTTAGTCATGTTTTAACATGTTTTAGTCCCAGATGGCACCAATGTGCTTGTGACTTGCCTGGGGTTAATCATGCTTTTTCTGCCTTGCTCAGGTGGCCGTGCTGCTCCTGTATCACACCTCCATGAGTTCCAAGAACTCTGGGGACTGGAATGAATTTGACTACAAGACCCAGGTAATTCCTTTGGGGTTCCTCCTCTGGATCTGGGGTGCAGGGGGAAGCAGCGGTTCCTCTGGGGGAGGGTGCTCTGATACTTTCCCTCCTGAATCTTGTTAAAAGATGGTGTGCAGTGGGCACTGTGGTGCTCACTGGTGGTTTTGGGCTATCAAAAGCATGTGGCAAGTGTGGGCAGCAGCACAGGCAGGCAGGTAGCTGCCCACCACCCCACGCCTGCTGTGGTGCTGCCTGTGACCTGCAGCAGAGCCCCTAACTCTGCAGTTCCTCCAACACAGGTTGAACTGGCATCAATCGTCAAATTTGTGCTGGATAACGAGGAGTGCCTGAATGAGAATCTGGAGCCATTTCTGCAGAGGAAAGGTAAGTGCTGGGCCCTGGCTTTTCCTCCTGTTGGTGCTGCTGTAGCTGCCCAGCTGTAAAGGCAGCTGTACAACCCAGATGTGCTCAGCTACAAAACAGTCCGCTGTAAACTCCAAGAGTAGGGCTACCTTAGACCTGCTGGCTCTTCCTGCTCAGCAGTACCTCAGCCTTTCCGTGGAGGAAAGGAGCAGGTGGGATGCTGACAGTCTTGTGGGAGCAGAGTTGATGGGAAAGGCCTGTGTAGCAGGAGGGATGGAGATGTAGGGCAGATTTATGGTTTTCTGTTGGCTCCCTCAGTTCTATCCCTACTGGAATTTGTGGCTCCCGTGCCCCTGAGATTTCAGCTGCTCAGCCTCTTAGATATTAAAGATCACAGCCTTCTTCTCCCTTTTTATTTTCAGCAGAGCTGTCCTTGTCCAGTGTATTCAGCAGCAGCAGCTCTGAGGAACATTCCCCACTGTACTCTCTCCCTCACAAGCGAGAGGTGCGTTTCCTGGAGCTGCAGAAGATCGCCTCCTTCCCCAGCACCACGTATGTGCCCTTTCTCCTGGCTGCAAGGGGAAATGAGGGAAGGGAGGAGTGGGTAGAGTGGCTTTTGGGAGCTGCAGATGGAGCCAGGCTGCACACTGACTCCCCGGAATGCCCTGTTCTGCTTTGGTGCTGTCCTGCTACACGTTGCTCAGGCATGACGTGAGGATGGATGATGCAGGTGAGCTTGGGCTCTAGCTCCTTTTAGAATTATGGAATTATTCAGGTTGGAAAAGCCCTCTGAGACCATCGAGTCCAACTGTGCCCTTGGTACTGCCAAGGCCACCACTAAACCATGTCTCCAAGTGGAGGCATTTTTCCATATTTGCCCCGGAGGCCTCCAATGAAAGACCAGTTTTTATATTACCTCGTTTATTGAAATTGTTTTGCATGTGTGTTGTTTTGTCCTAGATTTTTAAGGCAGCAGTTCCAGGCAGGAGAACCTGCCCCAGAGATGGGGGTAGCAGAGTGAGTCTGGCTGCATGGGGCCTGTGCTGGCTCAGGATAATCCAGATTGTGTGTGTCTCCTTGCAGCCTGCCCAGCATTCCATCTTCGCCCATGGGGGACATCATGCAGACCCCCCAGTTTCAGCTGCGGCGGCTGAAGGAGCAGCTGGCTTTTGAGAGAAAGAAACAGGAAGAGCTGGAGGTGGAGGTGGCAGAGAATCACAGGCTCATCATGGAGAAGGGTCAGTCCACGATGTCCTGGGGTGCAGGGAGGGGTCTGTGGGGCAGAGATTTTCTCTTGTTTCTCTGACTTTTGTGTTGTGACCCCATCACAGCTCTGCTCATGCATGGTCCATCCTGCCATGCCACAAGTGAGACCCCAGGTTCCTTCTTGCATCTTGAATTCCCTTATATATCCTGAGCAACAAAAGCCATGACTGAAGCAACAGCTATGCTGAGCAGCAGCACTTGTAGCCGGCTCTTTGATCTCCTGCTGCAGAGGGTTTCCGTGCAGAAATGCTGTTGTGGGGGCTTCAGGTGACATGAAAAGTTGGTAACAAGCCCTTTCTTACCCCCTTCCCCAGATGCTCAGATCACCACGATGCAGCAGCGGATTGATCACTTGGTAAAGCTCAATGAGAAGCAAGCGGAAGACCAACTGGAGCCCAAAGAAATGGAGGAGTTGAGGGAGAAGAATGAGAGGTAACTCTTCCAGGAACATCCACTCCTTCCTCCTAGGTGGGACCTTGTCACTCCCACATCCCCAGACTCTATGTTGTCTGTCTCTTCCCTAGCAGTACGTGAAACAGGGGAGAAAGCAAACCTTGTTCTTGTTCCTCTGGTGCTGGGGAGAAGACAGCAGGCACAGAATCAAAAAAGGGCCTGGGTTGGAAGGGACCTTAAAAGCTCATTCAGCTGGAATGCCCTGCCATGGGCAGGGACGCCTTCCACTATACCAGGCTGCTCCAAGCCCCATCCTACCTGGCCTTGAATACTTCCAGGGATGGGGCAGCCACAGCTTCTCTAGACAACCCGTGCCAGGGCCTCACCACCCTTTCAAGGAAGAACTTCTGCCCAATATCCAATCTAACCCTGTCCTCTGTCAGTGGGAGACCATTCCCTATTGTCCTGTCACTCCAGATTCTTGTCCAAAGTCCCTCTCCGGCTGTCTTGGAGCCCCTTTAGGTGCTGGAAAGTTCTCTGAGGTGTCCCTGGAGCCTTCTCAACTCCAGGCTGAACACCCCCAGGTCTCTCCCAGTCTGTCTCCAGAGCAGAGGGGCTTCAGCAGGCTTTGGAGAATCTCTCCTGGACTTGCCCCAGCAGCTCCACATCCTTGTGGTACTGGGGACCCCAGAGCTGGAGGCTACTCTGCAGGTGGGGTCCCACCAGAGAGGAGTAGAATCCCCTCCTCCCTTTTGCCCACACTGTGGGCTCAGCCCATGACACAGCTGTGCTACCATCACACTGCCCCTCAGGGCAGTTATGGTCTGCAGCCCATTTTTACTGCAGTGGACATGGATCCAGTCCCAAACCATGCAGCCTGTTCTAACAGCCTACTCTTAACCCAAAGTCTGCATGGAGCAGCTATTCCTGTTATGTGAAAAAAGTGTGCTGCCCTTATGGGTCTCACCTGCCCTGGAAAAGGGGAAGCTTTCAGGGTGATCCTGGACTCCAGCCTATTTCCTAGGCCTTTACTTTGATCCCATGTACCAGGTTTCGTCACACACTTGAAATCACCTGTCACACTGCATCCTGGTCTTTGCTCTGTCCCTGTGCCATTGTTTACTCAGGAAGGCTGCTCAACCTCCACTGAAAATGCCATGTTTTTTTTTGTCCTTTCCTCACTTACTTCTCTTTGCAGGAGAGTGGCTGGAGTCCCACAGCTGCCTCTGCTCTCAGTTTGGAGCAGTTTGGCTTTTGCAAAGCACAAATATTGCTTATCTCTAGTCTGCTTTGCCACCTGTTGGGACCCAGTTTTAGAGCTGGGTTGATGGAAGAGTCACAGCAAAGCATGGAGATCCCTTGGTACCTTTAGCTTCTGTGTCAATATCCAGCAGCACTGATCTCTGGTGATATCCTTGCCTGCTGCCAGCATGCACTGCCTCCTTAACCACCTCCTTTCCTGCAGCTTGGTGGGGCGCCTGCATGAGGCCTTCAGGCAGTGCCACAACCTGAAGACTGA
The DNA here is from genome assembly GCA_003676055.1 of Chloebia gouldiae. NCBI lineage: Eukaryota > Metazoa > Chordata > Aves > Passeriformes > Passeridae > Chloebia > Chloebia gouldiae. The sequence goes on from QUSF01000295.1 coordinate 52,710, forward strand.
AAAATCCCAGATGGACCGAAAAATCAACCAGCTCTCTGAGGAGAATGGGGATCTTTCCTTCAAGGTATGGGGTGCAGTGTCCTCTCCATGTCCCTGCAGCCCAGTTAGTTGTGATGAAACCCGGGGGGGGGGGTAGATTTGATGGCAGTACCAGATGCTGGGATATTTATTCTGCTAATGTGATGTTTGATCCAGCGACCCAGCCTGCCTTAGGCTCTGGATCCTGATCCAAATAGGAACTCTGGTGGGGGAATTGGGGCTGAGTGGAGCTGCCTGCATGTGGTGAACACCCAGAACCCAGGATGCTCGTATGTGCTGCAGCTCTTGGGAATGGGGAGTAGGCAGAGCCTTGAGTAGCAAAGGCACACTCTGCCTCTCTTCTGGACTCGGTGGATTTTCACTTGGCAGCTGCGGGAGATCGCCAGCAACATGGTTCAGCTACAACAAGCCCTGAATGAGCTCTTGGAGGAACACAACACTGCCATGGAACAGTCGCAGGAAAAGCAGCAACAGCTGGAGAAGGAGCTGCAGGCAGCCCTGCAGGACAAGGTTAGGGGACCTGGGGAGTGGTGGGTTCCCCCCTGTAGCTCCCCCACCAGCTGGGGGACGTGCCAACTGCAAGCAGGGTGCAGCAGCCAGGAGCCTCCTGCCCATTTGTGCCAGCACACAGGGAGAAGCTGTGTAACTGTCAGCTCCTGTGGGAAGCCTCTCCCTGATGCTGCTGTCATTGCAGTGGGGAGAGCCAAAGCTGCTGGAAAAGCATGGTGTCAGTACCGGGTGGGTGACTGTGCCTCTCCTTGGTTAGTTGGCTCTTCTCTCTTGCACCATGCTCAGTCCCATTTCTGTCCCCAGAAATACTCAGAAGAGAAAATCGAGATTCTACAGGGAAAGATTTCTGTGCTGGAGGACCAGTTGGCCAAGCTGGAGGAGTGCAGCACCCAGGAGAAGGGAGAAGTCATGGGGGACATTCTGAAGGTACACTGGGGCTCCTGGAGCAAGGGCTCTGAATGGTAAACTACTCCAGTTGGAGAGAGCAGCAGGTGCCAGGAGATGCATGGCAAAGCCATGTGGGGCAGAGCTGCTCTCTGCTGCTGGATAAGGGGATGTGGGGCTGAGCACTCTGGGAGAGCTCCTTTTGGGCTGAATTTGCAAATACTGCTGCCAGGGAGCTGGAAAGGTGTTGATAACACACCAGTGTTTTGGGTACTGCTGAGCAGCACTATCTCTCTGTCTCAGTCAGACCCAATACAGTCTCCCTGCTTTTCTCTTTGCCAGCTGGAGGAGCTGAAGAAGGAAGTGTCCAGCCTCACGGCCAAAGGACTGCAGCTGGAAGAGCAGAAGAAGCAGCTGGACAGCCTTGTCACCAGCCTCCAGAGCTCCCTCTCTGAGAGCCACCAGGCCCGAGAGAAACTCAAGCAAGACCTGCAGGCACAGGCTGCTGAGAGCCAGGCTGAGCAGCTGGCTGCCCTCAGTGTCCAGCATGAGCAGACTCTGCGGGAAAGGGACTCTGCCTTGCAGCAGCTCCAGCAGGCCAATGCATCCCTGAGCAGCCAGCTACAGGCCGTGGATGAGGAGAAGGCTGCACTGAGCCACAAGGTCGGTGAACTGGAAGCCCAGATCCTGGAGCTGGGTGCCCAGCGACAGCAGGGAGTGGCAGCAGAGGCCCTGAAAGCACAGCTGCAGGAGCTGGAGGGCAGGCTAAAGGAGAGCCAGCAGAGGCTGGCTGAGAAGGAGAAGCTGGCCCGGGAGAACAGCCGCCTGCAGGAGCAGCTGCTGTTCCTGGAGGAATCTCTGCGGAACACCGAGGGTATACTGGAGGATGAGAAGAGACGAGCAACCGAGTGCCTGGAGGGCAACCTCGCCAGGATTGCTGAGCTGGAGGCAGAGAGACAGCAGCTGGTTCAGGGCCGGGAGCCAGCTCTGCTGGGGCAGGGTGAGAAGCTGGCCACACACCAGGTGATAGAGAGCCAGGAGCAATCCATGGGAGCCTCTTCTGCTGCCCAAGGGGAGGATGAAGAGTGCAGGCGGCTGAAGGAGGAAATACAGGTGCTGAGCCAGGAGCACAGCCGGACTTGTCAGCAGCTGCAGGCTGAGCAGGAGAAGGTGGCTGCGCTGGAAGCCCAGGCAGAGCGGCTGGCTGGCCTCCAGGCTGACTTGTCCAGCACTCAGTCATGGGCAAAGGAGAAGGAGAACGAGGAGCAGAAGCTGAGGGCCGAGATTTCCTCGCTGCAGGAGAAGATGGCTGTGGCAGAGCAAACAGCAGCCCAGCGTGTGGCCAAGCTCGAGGCGGATGCCCAGAGAGCTGCTGAGGCACTGGAGGGAGTCTCCCAGCAGCTGTCCCAGGAGAAGCTCAAATCCAAGGAGTTGGAAGGCACCATGGATCAGCTGCGGATTGCAGAGAAGGAGCTGGTGTCCCTCCGCTCTGCCGTGCAGGAGAAAGAGAGCTGGAAGGAACAAGTGTCCCAGTGTGTCCAGGAGATGGAGAGGAAGAACAGCCTGATCAGCAGCCTGGAGCATGAGGTCTCCATCCTCCATCATCAGGTGGAGGAAGGGGAAGGGGAGAGCAAGGAGCTAAAACGCCTCATCCTGGCTGAGTCAGAGAAGAGCAAGAAGCTGGAGGAGAGGCTGCGGGTGCTGCAGACAGAGATGGCCACCGCAGCCTCCCGTGCAGCTGAGAGGTGCTCATTGATGAAGGTAGAGGTGCAGCGGTGCCAGGAAGAGATTGAGAAACAGCAGATGACCATTGAGGCCCTGAAAAGGGACCGCCATTGCCAGAGTAAGCGGGAAGATGAGCTGCGGCAGGAGGCCAAGGTCTGCCAGGACAAGTGCCTACAGAAGGAGCAGCTCCTGGCTGCTTTGCAGCAGGAGCTCGACAGCGCTCGGGCCGAGCACGCCTCCCTGGAAAGCCAGCACCACCAGGACCTGGAGCAGAGAGCAAAAGCTGTGTCCACGCTGCAGGCTGAGCTAGCGCAGGCCAAGCTGAAGGTGGCTGAGGTGCCGTCACTGCGGGAGCAGTTGGCAGAAAAGGAGCGGGCCGTTCAGCGGCTGCAGGCTGACGCAGCAGAGGCAGGGGCACAGCTGGCAGGGCTGCAACAGGCCAATGCTCGGCTAGCCGAGGAACTCAGGAAGAGCCACAGCCAAGGGCAGCGGCAGCTTGAGGTGGAACTGGGCCAGGCCAGGGAGCGGCACACGCAGGAGCTGGAGCAGCTGCGGGCAGCATCTGAGAAGCTGGTGACCAGCAGCAGGCAGGAGGCCAAGGAGGCCGTACAGAAGCTGGAGGACCTGAGTAAGGAATATGAGAGCAGCAAAGCGGCAGCCTTGGAAGAGAGGAAGAAACTCCTGGAAGAGAAGCAGAGACTGACAACTCAGGTAGGGGTTCCACTCTCAGCAGGAAGGATGTGGATGGGGGACCTCTCCTGGAAAAGGGGTGTGTTCAGCCTTCTGCACACCCTGAACCCATGTCCTGCTCAGCACAGGGACTAGGGGTGTGGGACACTTTTCTAGGTGTGAAAGGGACTGTCACATTCACATGCTGCTGAAAAGGGCAGCAATGCTGGGGAATGATCTGGAGCACCAGTCTGATGAGGAGCAGCTAAGGGAGTTGGGGGGCGGGGCTAAGCCTGGAGAAAAGGAGGCTAGGGGGGAAACAGTCTCTACCCTGAAAGGGTGAAACAGCTCCCTGAAAAAAGGGTGCAGCCAGGTGGGGGTCTCCCAGGTAACTTGTTCTCCCAGTTAACAAGTGGCATGACAATAGGAAATAGTTTCAAGTTGTGCCTGGGAAGGCTTAGGTTGGATATTAGGAAAAAAATCCCTTCCCTGAAAGGGTTGTCCAGCCAAGGCAAAGTCTGCCCAAGGCACAGTCTGTCCAAGGCAGTGGTAGAATCCTTATCCCTGGAGGGATTTAACAGACGTGGACATGGATTAGTGGTAGTCTTGGCAGCGCGCTCAATCTCAGAGGGCTTTTCCAACCATAAATGACTCCCATGATTCTATGAAAAACAGCCTATGCCTCACCTCTGCCTTTTGTACTTGCAGGTGGAGCAGTTGGAGATAATCCAGAAGGACCAAACTAAGCAGGTAACACACCAAGACCTGGCTGATCAGTGACAGTGCACAGCCCTCCTTGTTGGTAACTTCCTGCTGGAGCCACCCTCTCCTCTTGTGAACTGTTCACAGTATGGACCCAGCCATGGGGCACATGGCTCCAAGTCTCTGGGCACCTTCACCTCCAGTGGGTAGCAATTAGGGTCCCATCCTCCACCTGCTCCCTTACATTGGTGCCTGCAACTTGGCATGGCTTCTTGCATGCCCCATGGCAGCACACGCAGCAAGTGGCTGTCAGGAGCGTCCAGGGCTCTTCAGTGTAGGACTGTCAGTGCTGTGATGGTTTCTCCTCCCACCTTTAACCAAGACACAGCTCTTGGTACAACAGGCAGGAACAGCTGCACTCGGACAGCATGGTCCAGTAGTGGCTAGAGCAGCATTGATCTCAGATGTTGTAGGAGTTAGCACTTGGGAAACAATGCTGGGAAAGCCATATTTCCCTGTCCAGTCCCAACCAGAGCAGCCCAGGACTCTGCAGAGGCCTTGTGGCTATGACCAGGGGGCTGGGGGCTCCTCAAGCATCCCCTGGAGCAGGAAGACCATGGCCAGGCCAGAACTTGAAGCAGCCAGCTACCTGTGTCAAGAGTGCTGGATTACTTGTGGGACTCCAGGTTGCAAGCTCTGGGGCACTGGGAACATGGTTGCTCCTTATGCTTGCGTAGTTCCAACCAGCCTTGCTGTAAGGATTAACATGGGGTGACTGTCACCTTGCCATGTCCTGGGATCTTCCTTGGTGTTGGGTGGTGCTGAATGGTTGCCCCGTGGCAGGAAATTTCTTCATTGTGCCTTAGAGATGGCTAGAGAGGAGGGGCTGTGCTCCTCCACAGGAAGATTGTAGTTTTGTGCCTGGTGCAGATCTCATCAAGCCATGTTCTTCCAGGTGGAGGAGTTGAATAAAAAGCTGACTCAGCATGAGAAGGCCACCTGGACACAGCAGCAGAGAGTTAAAGTAAAGAGGGACTAAAAACCTGGGGGGGTCACCCCTGGAGCTGTTGGTGCTGCTAGGGGGCTCACCTGGGTTGCCTCTAAGCCAGTCTCTTCCCTACCCACAGGCACTTGAAGGGGAGCTGCAGGCAGCGGTCACCAGCCATCAGGAGAAGGTGGCAGAGCTGCAGGTGCAGCTCACCCAGAAGGAGCAGGCAGCTGAGCACTACAAAGGGCAGGTATGCTGGGAGCTAGTATGGCCCTGCTGTCCTTGACGCTGCTGAGAAGGTGGACATGATTCTTCTGCTTTATATCCTAGATGGAGAAGGCAAAAAGCCATTATGATGCCAAGAAGCAGCAGAACCAGGAGCTATCAGAGAAGCTGAAGGCCATGGAGCACCTGCAGAAAGAGAACACAGAGCTTCAGAGCAAATCGGAGAGGCTGGCCAAGGAGCTACAGCAGAACATCCTGCAGGCCAAGGAGTCTGAGATGAGCTGCAAGAATCTTACCAGTCAGATCCACAGCCTGGAAGCTCAGGTAAGTATAGCATAGTTGAGCTTCAACCTCCTTGTCCTTGCTTCCATCACCACCTCACTTGAAAGACAGATCCATGCGTTCCTCCCTGCTTCCCGTTCAGGTGGAGGTTGCCAAACGACAGGTGCAGGAACTCAGCAAGATGACTGCCACAGTAAAGGGACAGGAGACTTCCTGCCAGAGTGTGGCCGACCAGAGCACTGACAGCCTTGATGAGGCACAGCTGCTCAGCTCCCCCAGGTACCAGATCAATTTGCTTCCAGCACCCTAAAAATCCACTGTTCCTGCTGGCCTGTAAAGCCTGGTGGTGCTACCCTCATCCTCTGTCTCTGCAGGAAGGCTACCAGCTCTCAGCTGGAAGTCTCAGTGTTGCCATCAGACAGTGAAGAGTCACTGCTGTCTCAGAAGCTACCCCAGAGCAAGTCATCCCTGGAGAGTCTCTGCTTTACTCCCATCCTCTCTGAGAAGCGCGCCAACTTCCCGGGTGACTTCTCGCTCGACTCCGGGCGCAAGACCCGCTCTGCCTACCGCCGCACCACCATCAACATCACCATGACAGATGTGAGCAGGGGGCCCTGCTGGGGAATGCAGGGATCAGGAGCAGCACTGTAGAGGGACCTGGCATGCTGGGAATTGAAAAGCTGAACATGACCTGTCAATATGCACTGGCAGCCTAAAGTCCAGTCGTGTCCTCGGCTGATCCCCAGCACCGTGGGAAGCAGTGCAATGTGGGGATTCTGTCCCTCTGCTCCACTCTGGTGAGATGCCACCTGCAGAGCTGCTTCCAGCTCTGGGACCTGCAACATCAGAATGACATAGAGTTGCTGGAGTGAGGACCGAAGAGGTCACAGAAGCTCTCCCAGAGGCTGAAGTCCCTGTGCTCTGGAGAGAGACTGAGAGAGCGGGGGGGGTGGTTCAGCCTGGAGAAGTTTCCAGGGAGACCTTAGAGCACCTGCCAGTGTCTAAAGAGGCTCCAAGAGACCTGGAGAGGGACTTTGGACAGGGGCCTGGAGTGACAGGACAAGGGGGGAGTGGCTTCCCATTGACAGAGGGCAGGGTTAGATGGGATATTGGGAAGAAATTCTTCCCTGTGAGGGTGGCAAGGCCCTGGCACAGGTTGCCCAGAGAAGCTGTGACTGCCTTATACCTGGAAGTGTTCAAGTCCAGGTTGGATGCAGCTTAGGGCAACCTGGTGTCCCCAAACAAGGGAAGCGGGAATGGAAGGAGATGAGCTTTAAGTTGCATTCAACCAAAACCCATCTGTGGATTTTTCTCTCCCAGAAACAGGCAGAGTCTGATGAACTGATCTGCATCAAGAGCATCCCATTGGCTCGGTCCACAAAAACGTCTTCTCCTGCTAAGGGCCGTCTCCACTCAGGTGTCTCCACTCGTTCCCTCACCAGCTTCCCTTCCCAGGAAACTCTTGCAAAGCTGGAAGCCTCTTCCCCAGAGAAGACCCCTGGCAAATCAGCACTGTTGGGCCTCCCTGGGTACCGGCCAGTCACCCGTAGCTCCCTGCGCTTGCAGCAGACCAGCAGCTCCAGCCTCGGTGCGTGTGGGCAGGGTAGGCACTTGGAATGCTGGTTGCGGGGTTCTGCCCTGGCTTGGGGGAGCCAGGTCTTACATGGAACCCCCCCCTCATCCTTCCTTGCTTTGGATTTAGGCCGGAGCACCATGAAGCTGGGCACGTGCCAGGATGAGCCGGAGCAGCTGGACGACTGGAACCGCATTGCAGAGCTGCAGCGGCGGAACCAGGCCCGCCCCCCTCACCTGAAGACCAGCTACCCCCTAGAGAGCATGGTAAGGGGCGAGAGGGAGAGGTTAGGCAGCCCTTTGTCCAGAATTGGGGTTTGGGAGGGGGCTTGAGAATGGACAGTGCCCCTTGGCAAACATCCCCACATCTCCTCCCCAGCCCTCCACTTCCTTGGGAACCATCACAGATGAGGATGTGAAGATGGGGGACCCAGAAGAGACGCTGCGACGTGGCAGCATGCAGGCCTCCCAGATCATCGCCACCAGCAGTCAGGCCAGCAGCATCACTACCCGGCAGCAGAGGAAGCGCCTCTCGGAGGAGACCCACCAGGGCCCTGACACCCCCCCGGTGAGCTCAGCCCAGTTCCCCATCACTGCACCCTACTGGGAACAAGAGGTGTTCCAGGTTTTGAGGGAGCTTCTGTGGCCCTGTGGGGGCCACATGTTCCCACTGATCCTGGATTCCAGTGCCCAGTGTTCCCAGCATCCAGTGGTGTACCTAATACTGGTGGTGCTCCCAGTGCTGGCAGGGAGGCCATTCCAGAGGCGAAGGGCTGAGCCTTCTGCCTTCCCTGGGCACTGCTACCCTCAATTACATCCCCTCCCTGTGGCCCCTCAGCTCCCTCACTGCTGCCAGCCCCACAGCAGGCTGACCCCCAGATGGAAGTACTAGCTGGTCCCCTGTTTTCCAGTCCAAGAAGCCAACCAGCTGCTTCCCACGGCCACAGACCACCCAGGACCGCAGTGAGCAGAGTGGTTCCCAGGTCAGTCAACACAGCGAGCAGCCTGCCCCAGCCACGCAAGTAAGCTTCAGAGGGAAAAAGAGGGATCAGGAGGGAACCCTCTGTCTTGTCCCACCCTGAGCTAATGGTCCTGCCCTTCTTTTGCAGGCTCAGAGGCACCAGTCGATGGCATTCAGCATCCTCAACACCCCCAGGGAGCTGGGGAGGCGCCTGCTGCGCCGGGCAGTCGCCCAGAGGAGCACTCCCACATCCTCCAGCGGCACTCGCCGTTCATCCCGCATCGCCACCGCCAAGTCCCCAAAGGGCAAGGTAGGGACTGCCTGACCCCCAGGGCACACTTGATGCTCACCCCAGTGCCTCCAACCCCTGCCTTGGGTTCATACAGGCCATGGGGGAAAGGGGGACAGTCCCTGCTGTCTCCAGGGTGCTATGGAAACAGCAGGTTCTCCCACGAGGTTCGGTCCTGTTCATGGTCCCTAACCTCCCGTCTTCGCTCTGTCCTTTCCAGGTCAGTCGCCAGTCGCGCAAGGACAAGCAATCCTGATCCAGAATCCAGTCCCTGCATTGCTGGCTCTGCCCTGGCCCCCCACCTGCACTCCCTCACCTCTTGCTGTCCCCCCAGGGCCCAGGAGCACTGAGGGTGAACAGGTGGGGCCACCCACATGACTGCCTTGCATATCCCACTGACAACTGTGGGCGTGCCCTGGGCATGGCAAGGCCCCCTTGCCCTTCCTGTACTCACTGTCACCCTAAACCCTTCTGGGACCTAAGGCAAGGGGATGCACAGAGGTTGAGGGCTAGAAACACACAGGGGTGCAGGGGCTGGCACCAGGCTGCAGCTGGAGGGACTGAGCTCTCCCCAGGGATATCCTGCAACCCCAGTTACAGGGACAGAGGTGAAACTTAGCATCCCTAGGGCCACGACCCTTGCTCCCTGTGTGTGGGACCCCCCCTACCTGCCCAGTCCTGTTTCTACTTGTAAATAAAGTGTATTTTTCACCTGATCTGGGGGTCTTGGCTTCCTTCTCCTACAGTTCCATGCACTCCCTTGAGGGGAGGAAAAGCATGACCTCCTCCCTGCCCTATCACTGAACTACACAGGGTGTCCCGAGGCAGGAGCTCACCCAGGGAACCTGCTGTACTACCAAGCAGTCATAGTGCAGATTTCTGTCTTCTGTTTCTCCTTTAACTTACTCTCTTCCAGTAGAAACTCCTGCCATTACAGTGCTTCAAACCCCACCAAACCTGGCTATGGGGCTGGAAGCACCTTCTCCATCCTGACACCAGCCTTGCCACAAATGTCTGGGGGTTGCAGTGTCTCTGTCCCTTGGAGTACTGCAGGTTCAGCCCTCAGGGTGGTGACACAGGATTTGTCCCCAGCTCTGCTGTCCTGCTGCAGGCACTGAGGTGAGGACGGGGCCCCTGGTATCTCCCTGCAGTTGCTGGCATGCTGGTTCCTGCATGGGAGTGGGGAACAGAAAAGTATCAATGCCAGTGTAGCCAATGGGACTGGCTCTCTCTAGTCACAGCTCCACACTCAGCTGCCTGCTGTGGTTCTTGGGCAGCCAATCCAGGGCTGTATGCTCTCCTCACTCAGCAGGTTCTCTGTCGGGTCCTGCACACACAGCAGGGACACAGCATCATGTACCAACGCCTCCCCTCCAGCTCTAGCCGGACATAGGAAGAAGCATGGAATTCTCTGTAACCTACAGGAACGACATCCCACTTTGAGAAAGTAAGAATGACACGAATAATTTCTCTTCAGCTTAACAAGGAGAGGTAGTACTGCACCCTGTCAGTGCCCTGACCCACCTCTTCTGAGACCCTAGCAGCTCAGAGGGATCACCTCCACACCCATCCCCCCAGAGGAAATCCCCAGGCACCTGGGAGGAGAAGGACACTACATAGCTGATTTTAACCAAAAGCATTCAGGGTCTTTTGGAGACAACACTCCGCCAGAGCGTAACTTCTCTTTGGATGCCTCCGGTGCCTGGTGGGGAGAGAAGAGAGTCTGATGACTTTGGGCATCTCCTTTGGAAACATTCAGCAGCTCCCCAGCCCCATCTCACCACCCAGACCTGCCCCACCACCCCTCAGGTTACCGTCCCAGCAGTAACCCCCATATCTGACTCACAATCCCCCAGCTCCCTTCAGCCACGCTCCTGTGCCCCCAGCTCACCCCACAACGCCCCATTCTGTCCCCCCCGGGTACCACCCACATCCAGCCCACAAGCTCCAGCCCTCCGGCCCGTGTTCCCAGACCCACAAACAACGCCTGGGAGCTATTCTGCCATCGCTATAATCGTTCCCCACTTTCCCAGCCCTATTAAAACCCTGGCTCTGCCCCACAGCCTCTCCACGCCAGTCGCCAACCCAGCGCTTCACCGCACAGCTCCCAGGTCACTCTCCAGCCCCAACCGCACCGATCCCGAGCCCCCGCACCGCTGCCCCGCGCCCCTCACCGCCCGCCCCGCCGCTCCCGCCGCAGCGCCCAGCCCGGGCCGCCCGCGGTGCCTGACGGGACACGCGGGCACCGCCGCACAGCCCCGCGGGCGGAGCTCGGCAGCCACCTGCGCCCTTTCCGGAGCAGCGCGAGGCGGGGGCAGCACGGACACTGCCGGTACCGCGGTGCGAGGCGGCCGGCGCTGCCCACCGGGGTGCCGCGTCCCGCGGCGGGCCGGCAAAGCGGAGCCAGTCCCCGTCCGTGACAGCTCGCCGCTCTTATGCGCCCCAAGTGCCGACTCTGGCGGCCGTTCCACTCCTTCCCTCTCCTGATTGGCCGCCGGGACAGCGCCGCGTCCAGTGATTGGCCCAAGGTGCGGCAGCTTGCCCGGTGATTGGTGGAGGGCGGCGGAGGAGGTGGCCGCCAGGGGGGCGGGGCAAGATGGCGGCGGTGCTGGAGGTGGAGGTTGGCGGCCCCGTTGAGCGTGAGGCGGAGGAGGTGCGGGCACGGGGCTGCCGGGGGCGGTTTAGGTGGAACCGGGTAGGGCGGGGGAGTGCAGGCGCGGATGAGCTGCTTCAGCGCTGTGGGCTGCTTTGGGAAAGGGAGCCGCAGCGGACGTGGGGCCTGGGCGACGCGAGGTCCGGGAGAACGGTGTAGGGATGTGCGCTGAGGAGCGCGGAGGGTCCCTGGAACGGGACGGCGGCGACTGTGGGTCGCTTTGAGCTTGTAGACCTTTGGGGAAAGCTGTGGGGAGTGTTAGGGTGGGGGAGATCCCATTGAGGGTCCCGGGGCAGGGTGGTCCTGGGAGCTTCGGAGGGCCCATGGGGCAGGGGACAGTGGGGGCAGAAGGGCAGGGATGGAGGCTCAGCTGTTGTTCCCCTGCTGGCTTTTAATTGTTCCTGGGGATGAAAAGTTGCAAAACTGGAAAGGAAAAATTTGTCTGGAAAGTTGGAATTTGAAGCAGGGTGGGTGCGTCTGTCACACTCTCCGGCGCTGCTGCCCCGGGATTTGCGGTGGCTCTTCACCGTGCCCTGTGCTTCATGCTCGGGAGTTTTTATTTCACTTGTAGAGAACCAGGAGTACTTGGTTCCATCCTGTCTGCACTGTGGGAGTGGCTGCACAGGGGTCATAAGTCACTTAGCTGGTACAGTCAGGTAATTTTTTTTTGTGCCTTTCCTCAAGAACTGGTGGTGTGGCTTAAAAATTGTCAGATGCTGATGGTTGTTTTGGAGAAGATTCCTGGCAGGGCCCAGTTGTGGAGATTCCCTACTGTGGAAAGCTTGTACCTCCACCCTGTGCCTTGTGTTGCTGCTGGAGAGTGGTGCAGTGGGGTATGGGAGGATTAAACCCCAGATCAGTCACTCTTGAGTTGCTACTGGTTATATATTAAGATATTCGTTGGTGACTTTGTATATAAAAATGTGGAAGATCCAAATCTCTGATCCTCAGAAATGAAATTACCACTTTTCATTCCATCAGGAGCTGGCAGAGAGGCTGTCACAAGGAGGCAGCAAATGAGGGGGTGCATTTAAGACTGTGCTTCTCCCTGTGATTCCACAAATTGTTGGTGCAAAAACCTATCTGCCTGTGCTGTCCTGAGGTCTTGGCAGCTCTTTGGGCAGAGCAGTTTGCTGATGAGCCACTCATGGTGGGGACCTGAAAGCAGTTTAACATTCCACCAGAATGTTAAAGCCACGTGTCCCGTGGCCCTGGCTCTGCCTGTGTAGAGGCAAAGGTTTAATTTGCAGTTATCCAAATGTTTGATCAGTTGGGAGATTTCCACTCCCTGCTCCTTGTTCCTGTGTCTTGTGAGCAGAAAAAATGCAGAATTGAGATTCCAGAATTTCTTCAGACTTTCACTAAAGAATATTCCTCGTCCCAGCTTGCCTTGGTTGGACTTACAGCACTGTAGAGATTTATCTTCCCCTTATTTCAGGTTATTCCTCGTAGGTGCTGGGAGACAAAGACTGAAGTTGGGGCAATGGGAAAAGTGAAATCAGGGCTGTCGGTTGCTCTGGAGCTTTGAACTGAAATTGGCAGCTGCTTATTCTCCATCCTCAAGGCATTCTTCTTGCCTCCTTTGGAGATTTAGAGCATAAGTGGATTACAGTCAGCTCACAGCAGTGTGTGTGTTTGCCCAGAGATGCTCCCTGGGCTGTGAGGAACATGGGCTCCAGCTTTGCCCATCACCTTTTGGGGTGTCCCTGTCCCTTTTGGGGTGTCCCTGTCCCTTTTGGGGTGTCCCTGTCCTTTTATGATCAAATCTATGTTGAAGTATTAAGTTTGATACTAAGCACTATCAAAGTCTTATTCATATCAACAGCCTTTGTGTTTTTCTAGGGGGGGTTATTCTGTGACTGTCCCAGTGGTGGGGATCATGGGTTTGTGGAGGCTTTGGGGCCTCAGCTCCTGCAGAAAACCAGAGTGGCACAAGGTTCTTCCAAAGGCCATGATACCACGTCCAAGGAGAGGATTAAACTTTAGTCCTAGATATCCAGTTTCTCCTAGTCATCACCCGGAGGAGGCTGTGGTTTTTGAGAGGATCATGAGTTACAGAGGAGATAGAGAGCAGAAGAATTGTTCTCAATTCCTTTTCTTTAAAAAAAAAAGATTGTCTAAGAGCTGTAGTTGGTTGCACACTGGGTCCTGTATTGGTGTGGCAGCTGAAGGATGCTGAAACAGGAGTAGGCTGGAGTTGAACACTTGGTGGAGTTGATCTTCAGCTGCTTCAGTCACCCTAAATGTTCTTGTCACACCCCTCTTGGTAAAGGGAGATTTAGGAGTAGAGGTTGTTCTGCCTAGCTGGTAGAGTTAGAAAGAGACCCCAAAGACTCAAAAACTGCATGTTAGTATCAGACAACCCCAAACTAGAAGTGGAATAAATGCTTGCTGGCAAGAGCAGGTGCTTCCTTCATCATTGCTGTGCATTTTTAGCTCTAACCCAGAACTTCTGTGCTAAGAGAGTGTGCAGGTCAAGGAGTTAACGGGAAAGTCTGGCTCAGGGTGGCTGCTCTGCTATGTCCTGACAGTCATCAGATCCTTCCCAACATCTCTTCTGTCACGTCCTGGCCCCTGCTTAATAAAGTTATTTCAGGAGCTTTGAGCTCTGGGGAATCTGGTGAAGCTCAGTCCTTGTACTTGAGAGAAAATTGTGTCCAGGGCCACAGATCCTTGATAGGCTTGGGAGCACAGCTCAGAAGAAGCCCGTTCTGAGCAACACCAGCAGTGTTTCCACAGGGTTTGGAGCTGAGGCATCTTGAATGCATTTGCTGGAAGAATTTGGCGATTCAGGGAAGATGCCAAAGGAAAGAGGCTGGTAAATATCCCAGTCTCTGTGGTGTGGCTGCTGGTGTGGTACAAAGGAGTGAGCTGAGCCACTGTATAGGAATGAAAATTACTGCTGTGATTGGAAGGTGCTTGTCAAATGTCTTCATCCAGCAAGGGTGGGGACAGAGCCTGGGAGGAGTGGGGGTCTCTTGGGGGGGAGGCAGTGGGAGCACCCAGATGGCTCTCAGAGCTTGTGGAGGGGTTGACCTGTGCTGGAGCCAACAAGCACTAGGGATTTCTCAGTGTCTCCTGTGTGCAGTGACTAGCAAACATTTTAAAATCTCCTGTTTTATTGTTTGTTTGCAGCAGTTCTTGCTCCAAATTACATTGCAACTTCTGAACTGATGGATTTGGACGTGGCTGCTTTAGGAACAGAGGTGCTCAGGGAATTTGGTTAATACAAACACCCTTCTTGGTGTCAGGTTGTCACCACCTTCCCTTGGCTTCTGACAAGCTGTTCTTGATTTAACCTGAGTTTGTGTGTTACCAAGAAAACATGATGGGAAGAGCTGTGGGATTCTCTCCCCAGTTCTGTGGGTCAGGCTGTGCTGCCTGGTCAGTGACCCTCTGTGGGGACACGACCAGTGCTGGAGGCTTGTCAGCAGTTAGGTGAAGATATTGAGAGAAGGTTTTTCCCAGAGAAGCTGTGAACTCCCCATCCCTGGAGGTGTTCCAGAGCAGGTTGGATGGTGCTTGGAGCAGCCTGGTCTAGAGGAGGTTGGAGTAGGGAGGAGGGTTGGAGTAAAATGAGCTTTAAGGTCTCTCCAACTCAAAGCATTCTGTGGTTCTATGATTCTATATAAAGCTCCAGGTGAAAGCAGAAATGCAGTGTTGAAGCTCGCCTTACTCCTCCCCTGTCCAAAAGTGAGAGTATTCATGCTCTTTGTGAATCTTACTGGAGAAGATGGGATACAAGTATCTATTGACAATCATCACTAATAACAGCAGCTCCCCTTGCTCTGGCTAGCTCCTGCCTGTGATATTTGTGAGGATTTTTCAATTATCTCAGCAAAGCAAGGCCGAAATCTTTCTTTTACTGTGAATTTGAAATATTTTTGGCATTGATTTATTGCTGGTGTGTGACATACTGTCCCCCATCCTGCAGCCTAGTCTCCTACCACTGGTGGGAGCATTGGCTTCACTGGGATCACCACTCAGTGCCCTGAGACACCTGGCTGCATTGTGAATGTGGGATTTAAGCCAGTTCTTTTGTTCTGGTCACATGGGATGTTGGACAGAGCCTCGGCTCCAAGAAAATATGGGAGTGTAAATAAGGTGGAGGAGCAGGGAGAGTCGCTGCTCTTCCTGGGAAGGTGAAGGACAGCTCTGGGCTATGCTGGCACTGTGGGCATGTGGAGGTTTCTTATTTAAAGCATCTGAATCCAGAGTTTCCCAGCAGCTGATTTCATGGGTGGTTTTTTTTTTCTCCCTAGATCGATCTTTCACACTTGTCCCCAGAGGAGAGATGGAGGTGAGTTTTGGGAGCTGATTTGGAGCATACAGCTCAACTGAGCTCCTGCTACTGAACAGAGCAAGCAGCAACACAGCCTGTGATCACAGTGGAGCAGGAAAGGATCACAATTTTTTGATAGGGAGAAGTATGAACTGTCTTAAAAGGCAATAGTTTTTTTCTGTTAAACTGCTGCTAAATATAGAATCACAGAATAGTTAAGGTTGAAAAAGCCCTCTGAGATCACAGAGTCCAGTCATTCCTCCAGCACTGCTGAGGTCACCACTAAACCTGTGTTCAGGTGCCATATCTACATGTCTGTTAAATCCCTCCAGGGATGGGGATTCCACCACTGCCCTAGGCAGCATGTGCCTGGGCTGGACAGCCCTTTCTGTGTAGAAATTTCCCCAATATCCATCCTAAACCTCCCCTGGCACAACCTGAGGCCATTTTCTCTTGTCCCATCACTTGTTACCTGGAAGAAGAGTCCAACCCCCATCTAGGCCCACCCTCCTGTCAGGGCCTTGTAGGGAGCAAGAAGATCCCCCCCACCCAAGCCTCCTTTGTCCAGCCTGAACGCCCCCAGCTCCCTCAGCCATTCCTCACCAGACTTGTGCTCTTAACCCTTCTCATGCTCTTTTACCCTTCTCTGGACACCCTCCAGCCCTTCAATGTCTGCCTTATAGTAAGGGGCCTGAAAAATTCCTCTTTTTTTCCTTAGCCAAACAAGTTTAATCCAGATGCTTATTGAAAATCACAGTCAGACTGGACTCTCAGTATTGCACCAGCACAGGCTGAGGACTGACTTGCTGGAGCAGCTCTATGGAGAAGGGCCTCGGGGTCCTGGTGGAGAACAAACTGTCCCTGAGCCAGCAGTGCCTTATGGGCCAAGGAGGCAAAATGGATCCTGGCATGCATTGGGAATAGCATTGCCAGCAAGGCAAAGGAGGTGATCCTGCCCCTCTACTCAGCCCTGGTGAGGCACCTCTGGAGTGCTGTGTCCAGTTCTGAGCTCCTCAGGACAAGAGAGACAGGGAGCGCCTGGAGTGGGTCCTGTGGGGGCTGCAGAGATGGTGAGGGATCTGGAGCATCTCTCTTATGGGGAAAGGCTGAGGGAGCTGGGGCTGTTTAGCCTCAAGAGGAGATGACTGAGAGGGGACCTCATCAATATCTGTCAGCTCTTAATTCCTCCTTGATTTTTGGTCAAACAGCACAAGCTGGGCAAAGAAACCCCAGGTGTCTGGCAAGTATCAGGCTGGAAATCAGTTGTTCCAGAATGCTCAGGGTGGAGAGAAGCAATTTGCTGGGTTTTTGGGGGTTTTGCCAGATGTCAGCTGTTCCCCCCAGCCTCCACCCTGACCCTTCCAGCATTTCCCTTGTTGGACTAGAGGGAGAACAGTGTTAGTGGTTCCAAAACTGGGCTGAGGGTTTGGTATTGAGAATTAGCATACACTGTGGGTCAAATAGTTGGAGTGTGCTCTATGAAGATGCTGCTAGATCAGGAAGGTTGAGAGAGATGACCCCACTGGTGGTCCCTTCTAACCTTGCCCATTCTGGGATTGCAAGTTATGCTGACTTTGCACTCCATGTTCATTAGTTCAGGTATGTCAGTGGGAGTTCTCCACCTCTTTCACGCTCAGATGGGCAAAGTGGTATTCTTGGCTTTCAGAGCGTAGAAACAAGCTGGTCTCAGAGCAGCCTTTTGTCCCTTCCCCTCTGGATTGTTCACAAACACAATTCTTCATAGTGCTGTTTTTCCATCTGGTCTTCCTGGCTCTCCTGAGCTGTTTGTACCCCAGCATGCAGTCTGTGCCAGTGTGCTCTTCAGCCTCCTTTTCCTGCTTGTTGCAGGGTGGAGCATGTACGGATGCATGCCAAGCACCGCGGGCACGAGGCGATGCATGCCGAAATGGTCCTCATCCTCATTGCCACACTTGTGGTGGCCCAGCTCCTCCTGGTTCAGTGGAAGCAGCGGCACCCTCGCTCCTACAACGTAAGTTACCCCCACAGCCGCTCTGCCTCTGCGCTGCGAGTGTTGAGCGATGCCCTCCTTTTGCTGGTGGGAGAAGTGTTCCTGGTGTTGAGTCCCTTGTTTTCCAAGCATTCCTTGTTTCTCCCAGCACATCGGGGATTCTAGCTAGGGATGAGGATGGAGGAATCTGAAGGCCTCAGGTTTCTGTTGGAAGTGATGCAGATAACTCGGTGTGACATAGTGCTTTCAATCAGGGATGGACAAGCAGATCCCAGGGTTGTCCTGAGAGAAGCTGCATTTTGTGTGTGCTTCCTTGGAAGCAATGGGGACTTCTTGCTGCTGGCAGCTGGGTTTGATGGTTTCTGCAGCACTCTGCTGAGCAGACCTGCCTCTTGTTGATGCCACCAGCTTGTCTAGGTCTGTTAGTTACCTGAAGCA
The DNA here is from genome assembly GCA_003676055.1 of Chloebia gouldiae. NCBI lineage: Eukaryota > Metazoa > Chordata > Aves > Passeriformes > Passeridae > Chloebia > Chloebia gouldiae. The sequence goes on from QUSF01000295.1 coordinate 70,398, forward strand.
ACGTCACTCTGACTTCCTTCCAACAATAATATTGATTTAATGTTTCCAGGTAGTACCTGTAGTCCTCTGTGAACTTTAAACCAAACCTGTTTGCCTGTTTCCCTTCAGCAGCACTATGGGAGCTCAGCTGCACAGCTGTAGATCCTTTTAGGAATAGGCTGTAGTGCAGAGGCAAGTCAAAACCTTCTTGCCTTGTGTAATACCTGTTTGAGGTGGTTGTGGTTGCAGTGTTGGGATCCTGGCAACAACTAGTTATGTGGATCATCTCCCATACATTCCTCTGGAGATGATTCCTGTGTTCTCCTGCCAGCTGTACCCTTTGCTACCAAAAACCACGTGGCTGCTGCTTCTGATTCCCTCATAAAATCATGGAACTGCTTGGATTGGAAAAGCCCTCTGAGATCATTGAGTCCAACTCCTGCACTGCCAAGCCCTGAACTAAACCTTGTCCCCAAGTGACACATCTACACAGCTTTTAAATTCCTCCAGGGAAGGTGACTCCATCGCTGTCACAGGCAGCCTGTGCCAGGGTTTCACCACCCTTTCTGGGAAGAAATTTTCTCAATATGCAACCTTAAGCTTCTCTAGCAAAACTTGAGGCCTTTTCCAAGTCCTATCACTTGTTTCCTGGGAGCACAGACCGAGCCCCACTTGGCTATAACCTCTTTTCAGGTAGATGCAGAGAGCAGGAATGTCCTCCCTGAGCTTCCTTTTCTCCAGGCGGAGCCTTCCCAGATCCCTCAGTTGCTCACGTGCTGAGCTGTGAGCTCTTCTCTAGGTGTCACAGGTCAAACTCCCCAGGTTTCTGGTGCAATTCAGGGCCATTTGATGCAGGCAGGAGAATGGCTGCCACGGCTCACAGTGTGTTTCTGATGTCTGAGGAGCAGAGAACCAGCTCCAAATGCCTTTCCTCTGTTCCTGCAGATGGTGACCCTCTTCCAGATGTGGGTAGTGCCTCTGTATTTCACTATCAAGCTGAACTGGTGGCGGTTCCTGGTGATCTGGGTGCTCTTCTCAGCAGTCACAGCTTTTGTCACCTTCAGGGCAACTCGAAAGCCTCTGGTACAGACAACACCCAGGTTCGTCTGCTGTTCCTGGGAAACTCCTCAGCCCCAGGGTAACCATTACAAGGATCTCTTTCCAGTTTCCCTGATGTGTGTTAAGCTTTGCACCTTACAGATCCTTACATATCCTTACAGATGTGTGTTAAACTTCGCACCTTGGGAGTGTGAGAGCCCTGCACATGTGAAAGGGTGTGAAGCACTTAACTAGCAGCTGGCAGCCAGCCCATTATTCCTGGTTCCTGGGCGGGGGGTGGATTCCATGTGGGCTGGTGTCCTCACCCAAGTTATTCCCAGCATGCTTCCTTATGGCCTTTGGAGATCATGAGGTTTCTAGTTTGGAAATCAAGACTGCAAGCAGCCTGTGACAGGTTGAATTAGGAATGTAAAGCCCTTGCCCATGTGTAGGGGTAGGTGTTTGCAAAAACACAACAGGTGTGAAAAATAAAACTCTTGAGATGACTTGCACACTTTCATTCAGGAAAAAAATGAAGTAATTAAATTCTTTGTTTTAATTTTCTACAGACTGGTTTATAAATGGTTTCTACTAATATACAAGATCAGCTATGCTACTGGGATTGTGGGGTACATGGCTGTCATGTTTACGCTTTTTGGACTTAACCTATTATTCAGGTGAGTGAATCTTTCAGCTCCCACTCCTGGGGTGATAGGGTGGAACACACCTTTGGCTATTACTCTGGAAAATCAATTTACTTGACAATATGATTTATGGAGCCAAAGAGACTTGGAGTGTTCTTTCACTCCTGGGAGGTGCTGGTACCTGAAGTGGTCTGGGTTGCTGGAGAGCCCTTCTTCACCTCACTTGTTGGAAGCTCCCCCAGCTCTGTGATGTTCAGCCTGGGGACAGCTGTGGCTTTATTTTTTTTTTTTTTTTGCTATACTGCAAGAAGCAGCCAGTCCATGGGTGGTGACAGAAGACTCTAGCCCAAACCAGCTTCATCATTAGAGAGTTTGACTACTTCTCTGGAATAATACATTCTCTAGAATATTATTAGAGTGGCTTTGCCCTCAAAAAAAGCCCTGTTGATGGTTTTTCTGTTGTAGAATCAAACCAGAAGATGCGATGGACTTTGGCATCTCCCTCCTCTTCTACGGTCTTTACTACGGAGTGCTGGAACGGGACTTTGCTGAGATGTGTGCAGATTACATGGCCTCAACCATCGGGGTGAGTTCACCATGGACTGTCCCCCAGGCCAGAGTTCTGCCCCATATCAGGAGGCCTGAAACATGTTGGTCTCAGCAGCAGCTTTGGCTTCCCTCAAATAGGAATTCCCCCCACCAAGGAAGGGTCCCTGGATCTAATGTAATAAGAGTTGCTCTGAGATCCTTCCTGAAGAGCGCAGCTTCCGCAGGGTTCCATCTCCAGGACAAGAAGTTCTTTCCTCTGAAGGTTGTGAGACACTGGCACAGATTGCTCAGAGAAGCTGTGGCTGCCCCATCCCCTGGAAGTGTTCCAGGCCAGATTGTTTGGAGTTTGTAACAGCCTGGATTAGTGGAAGATGTCCCTGCCCATGGAAGGAGGTTGAACTGGGTGACCTTCAAGGTCCCTTCCAACCCAAGCCATTTTCTGATTCTGTGGAGAAGTGAAATGTTCTGTTTAGCCCTGCTAAACTGACAAATATTTATTTTACTGGGAATTTAAAATCTCCAGTGCCAATGAACACTCCTATTTCTGACACCCATGTGCTTGTATTGTGACCTGCAAGCCACCAGGGAAGGATTCACACTGTGGACTTCCTTCCTTGTACCTGGTCAACTTTAGCTGTCCCTGTGGACATAGGATGCAGTGGCCTAAAATCTGTAGCCCACTCATCTGGTATCAAAATAACCCACTCCACCAAAAATACATGACCTAGGATACCAATGGAGAAGGTCATGTTTCTTCTTTTCAGCAGCTGTTTAGGGTCTTGGACTTTGTGTTTCCATCTTCCTGAGCTTGCTGCTGCTGCTCCTTGATATCTATTAGATGCTCAGGGCTCTGTCAGATGCTCAGAGCAAAGCTGTGCCAGGGCTTTGCCAGAAGCATGTTTTGCTGATGGTACTAAACCAGGAGGAGCTGTGACCTCCTTGGAGAGGGAGCTGGGCAAGCACCAGCTGTGTGAAATTTAACTGGGGCAAGTGCCAGATTCCCCATCTGGGCTGGTGTAATCCTGGTTATAGGTACAAATTTGGGAACAAGAATCCAGAGAGAGTTCTATGGAAAGGGATTAGGGAGTTAGGGTTGATAGCAACTTGAATATGAGTCAGTAGTGTGTCGTGACAGCTAAAAGGGGCCAGCTGTGTGCTGGGGTGCATCAGGCACAGCATCAGTGTGTGGCCAGGGGAGGTGGTTGTCCAGCCATGAGGAAAGGGAGTGAAGCTGAATCAGGGGAAGTGCAGGTTGGACATGGGGTAAAGGTTATTTACCCAGAGGAAAAAGGCTCCCCAGGGACATGATCACGTCATCAAGTCTGCCAGAGTTCAGAGTCCCTTAGTCATATGGTTTAGTTTTAGGTAGTGTGGTAGAGCAGGGAGTTTGACTCAATGATCCTGAGGGGTCTCTTGCAGCTGGAGTGTGTAGGACCTGGTTTTGTGACCGCACTTTCCATCTTGTGTCAGGCCTATGCTGAGCCACGAGGCTTGGAAATGGAGAGGGGTGGCTATCTGTGCTTTGCTGAATGAGTGCCAGGGACCTGCAGGGCTGGAGGTGGGGCTGTATCTGACTGCTAGCCCAAGGTTGTCATTTTGGGTCAAAGCTGTGACCTCCAGCTTGTCCTGCTCTCTCCCCCAGTCTCTGCCCTGGGTGCACGTCCCTGGCAGGCAGCTGAAAACGCACCTGGCTGTTGGGGAGCAAAGAGGGCTGGCCCCTTGACATGGGGAAGGGGGTGCATTGGGCTGGGGTCCACTGCATTGAGATGGGCCACTGCATCACCGAGCAGCTGTCCTGTTGTAGTTGTTTCCTGCAGCCAAACCTGTAACAAGGTTTTAAGCCCCAAAGGCCAAAGCTGGACTCCTGGGGCGCTGACCCCAGCCCTCCTTAGAGCTTAGCTGTGCCACCATGGGTGTGGGACATGTGCCCACCACTGTCACTGCTCACCTTCTGCTCTGCCCTTGCTCAGTTCTACAGCGCCTCAGGGATGCCCACCAAGCACCTCTCTGACAGCGTCTGTGCCGTCTGTGGCCAGCAGATCTTCGTGGATGTCAATGAGGAAGGGATCATCGAGAACACCTACCGCCTCTCCTGCAACCACGTGTATCCTTCTCTGCAGGTGCCAGCCCCCTGCCTCACTAGCCCTGTGCTGGGGTGGGCAGCAGGGAGCTCCTGCCCCATGGCTCCTCCTGCACTGGGTAAAGAAATGCCTGTTCTGGGACTCGGGGCTGTCTGGCTGAATTAGCATGTGATCTGTCCCTGTGTCATCACTGACTTGGCATGAGGAGAGGTATCTCTGAAATTACTTTGTTGACACTCACAACTGGTTGTTTCTTCTTCCTTCTCCTCCCCAGCTCCCTCTGCTGAGTCATGGAGCTGCACAGATTTGTCAAAAGCAGTTTTTACCTGCTTTTGACAAATCTGCTGTGACCCATCTGACTGGCAGTGCCCCCGGCAGATATTCTGGCAGAAGTGATGGTATAAGGTGAGGACATGAGGCATTCCTGCTCCATGCCACACTGGCCCCACATCAGAGACGCATTGCAGTGGGTCCCGAGTGTCTGTAAGGAAGAATTGTGGGGAAAACACTGCTGCCCCCCTCTGAAAACAGCCCCCTGGTCCAGCACTGCTGGTTGCTACCTGCTCTGGCCCCAGCCCAGCAGCTTCCTCCTTCTCTAGAACTCCTGCAGGGTTTCCAGCACGCTGGAGTCACTCAGCCCTTTGTGTCAGCTGATTGATGGGAAGTGGGTTTTAAAACTGGAAGTCGTGGTTGGTGCTCAGTCCCGGCTGGGGCAGCAAGTCAGGGTTTTTTCCCCGTGGTGATTCAGTGTAGAGATGGGATGTCCTCTGGCACTGTGTGCGTTACTGCTTGCGAGGTGGTTTCCAAACTGGGCCTGAGCAAAGGTCATGCTGGCAAAACAGGAGCCTAAATTTAACTCTTGGGAGCTGTTGGTGAGATTTATGGCTGACACTGTGCAAGGGCCTGGGACTGCAGCAGCTTGGGGTGGTGTGGCTGCCAGAGGAGCTGGTTGGTGCTCCTGGTGGTCCTGAGGGGTGACTGCTAACTGGGCACTCCTGCATCTATGGCTCCAGGGCTGACAAGGAAGTGACTCCTGTTGCTGCTGCCTGGCATTCTTCCATGGTTTGAGCAGCAGAGATATTCTGGGGAAGGTCTGTTTGCTCTGTGACACCTCTGTATGTGGCAGAGTCAGCTGCAGCCACCTCATGTAACTTCTTCAGGCTGTGCTCAGGTTGTGCAAATCCTTGTGACAGAGCATAGTAAGCACCTGTAAGTCAGACCCTTACTTACAGGGAAATTCCTTAAATGTTAATCTCCAGGAAGCCTTTGAAGAAGTCTTCCAAAATGCAGGCAGTTCACAGATCTCTCCCAGTCTATCCAAACCTTCTCAGTGCTTGGGCACCATCACTGAAGAGTTTCAATTTCTGTTTCAGTGAAGGTCAGGGCCTTCACGCTGCCACCCTGGCTCTGTTCTGCTGCCCCATGAGCTTCTTCTGCTGTCCCTGGAAGCTGCTGCACCTTACAGGAAAGGGTTGTGATTGTGCAATGCACCATCCTCTCATGGGGGGATGTTTCCATGGCTCTGGGGGGACTTCCTTGGCCTTGGTGGTTTCCTCCACACTGAGCCATGTATCCCCCTCTTCTTCCAGTTCCCCTTAACATGCCACTCCTCAGGTTTCATGAGTTCTGCATCCGGGGCTGGTGCATTGTCGGGAAGAAGCAGACGTGTCCATACTGCAAAGAGAAGGTGGATCTCAAGAGGATGTTCAGTAATCCGTATCCTTTCTTTTGCTGGTAGCCAGCACTTCGGGAAGGGAAGCTGTGGGTAGAGCACACAAGGGGTGAGAGGCTTGCTTGGTACCCTGAGTAAGTCGCTGTGGCAGAGACCCTGCAAAACCCAAGTCAAGCCTGTCTATAGCCTTCCCTCCATGAGGACTCATGTCTGTCCTTCCCTGGGTGCTTGTCTGTCCCTCCCTGGGCAGCTGTGTTCTCTGTCCCTGCTTTGGGGCACCTTTGGGTGGCTTCTGGGTGGGCCATGCTACTCTCATCCATTTCTCCATGACTCTTTAACTCCTTCCTGCCCAGCTGGGAGAGGCCACATGTCATGTACGGGCAGCTGCTGGACTGGCTGCGCTACTTGGTGGCCTGGCAGCCGGTGATCATTGGACTGGTCCAGGGAATCAACTACATCCTCGGGCTGGAGTAAGGGCAGGCGGTGGGGAGCCGCGGAACCACGAGAGGACATTGCCACCAGGGGTGCTGGCTTTGCTTCGTCACCTCTCAGGACCTTGACCACCACCAAGGACAGCAACGTCAGGGCCCCTCCTGCTGGGGCTAGGGGAGGATTTTTTTAAAAAGCAATTATTTTAATGAGCATATTTAAAACTTTCTATTGCAGCCAAAAAGAGATGCTTGTCCCCTTTCCCTGTCCCTCTCCAGCCCTTTGCAGCGCCCTGCGGGGCTGAGCTTTGGGCTGAGGGCTGTTCTCCAGCTCCTTCCTGCCACTTGGGGGAGGCCGTGACGAGAAGGGCCAAGGCTTCGTCAGCTCCCAATGCCAGCACCCTGGAGCAGCCTTGCTGGCAGCGAGGATGGGACATGGGGGCTGCGGAGGAGAGGCTGGAGCTCAGTGCCCTGAAAAAGAGGATGGAAGGTCACCTGGCCACCCCCAGCTGCCAGGTCTGCTCTGGGCACCATGAGGATGCCAGCAGGAACCAGGCTGCTCTCCAGCATGGTGATGGTGGGCTCTGCCTTGGGGAGCCCTTTTATATATGCTCCCAAATTTTCTGTGTTCCTCCCTGGAGTCCAGCAGTGTCCCCTGACTGCTCGGGGGGGTCAGCCAAGGCATGGAGTGGGGCCAGTGCTGTTCCTCTCTGCGCCCTTTTGGGTGACAGTAATGGTACATCACGAGCAGCCAAGAGGGGGTGCCCCTGCCCCAGGGTGCAGGTCCGCCCTCACTGCGTATATCCGCCCTCACTTGGCACTGGAATAAAAGGGATGGAGTGAAGGTTGGGCTGGTGCTGGCGTTTCCCTGCCCCAGCATTACTCCGTGACATCCTCCTGACTTTGTGGGTAGAGGAGCCATGCCAAAGTCCTGCTGGGGCAAGTGGCCTTGGGCTCAATTTTTGGTAGTGGGTGGGGGCAAAGTCCCTAATCCCAGGTCGAGAGGTGGTATTTTGGCATGTGGAGACTTGAGTCATATTCCCTGAGGGCACTGGGGTCTGGTGGAGGGCTACAAGGCAGCTTCTAGCTCGGGATTTGGGAAGCGGCCACAGTGGTGGCATGGCTGTGGGTGCTGTGGGTGCTGTGTTCCCCCTGGGGAACCCCAGCACCGTGCTGCATCCTCTGAGTTTTGGGCGAAACCACATTGCAGTGTTGTGCCAAACACCAAAATAAGAGCCCTGGAAATTGAGACGTGGCCCTGGGTTTTTCTTGATCGTCTTCCTTGATGCAGGGCATGGAAGGTTCCTCCTTTCATCGCTCTGAGGGGAAGGATATTGGGTGGATGATGACTAAGCAGCCATCTGCATTCCCTGCCCACCTCTTTCACCCAGTAGCATTCAGAGCTAAACTGATTGGTATTGGTGGGAGTAGGAAGGTGGCAGAGGAGCTGGGTGCTGCCCTGGTTCGTCACTGCCCAGCTGACACACGCGGGGTTGCTGGCTTTATCCCAGCGGGAAGCTGGGAAGTATTGCACTTGCCAGGTCTCCAAGATAACACTCCTTTTCCTGTCACCTTCCTTCCCTGCTGGGAATGTATAACAAAACTCACTGGGAGTTTAGGGACTTTTTCCCAAGACTTGCCAGGGCCTGTGACTCAGGTGGCTACTTTTGCCCTGCTGCTGTACCTGCACTGGCTCCCAGCCTTGGTGCTGCTGGGGAGTGGGGTGTGGGGCCTTGCCCCTGGTTTTGTAACCAGTGGGTTGTCGAAACCATATCTGCTGTCAAGGGGCTGGCTCTGGGGGTGGGGGACTGCTGTGGGACACAGGAGACGGCTTCTTGCAGCCAATTAGTAAAGCTCTGGGGATTTTTATCTGCAAAGCTGTTGTCCTCCACCAGCTGGGACACCCAGGGGTCAACACCCAGGCTCCCCCAGCCACTGTAGTACTCTGTCTCCTGGGAGCTTCACCCACCTTCCTCCTGTGCAGACCCTGCCTTGTCCCTGATCCCAAAGCATCGGGGAGCAAACCAGCATGTTCAGAATCCTGTGACAGTCAGGCAGCGCCCCATGTGCTAGACACTGTGGGGCCCAGCTGGGCTCCACTCCTCCATCCCTGTCGAGCCCATGGATGCTCCCCCAGGGGTGGGAGGAGTGTCATGGGATGCCGGTCGTGGGAGTGCCTGAGGGATGTGTATCCCCCTTGCAGGCGACACAGAGCACGGGGGACATGGAGCGCTGGGGACACAAGGCGTGTTCAGGGGGCTCGGGACATGGCGGGACAGGACCCATCGACACACACCAGCGTCCAGGTGGGGGTCCCCGTGCAGTGGCGTCGCGCCACGTCGGCGGGGCCGAGGGCGGCTCCCGGTGAGTCACAGCGCGGCCTCTCGCCCCTCCCCGGGCCGCCTGATAAAGCGCCGCGGTGCCGAGCGCCGCCGCCCCGTGCCGGAGCCGCGGCTCTCCGTACGTACCGCAGCGGTGGGCGGACCGCCTTGCGGGGCACCAGCCGCGACTTGAGTGACCCCGGGAGGAGGATGCTGGGCGGTACGGGGTATCCCAGACTCGGGGGGCGCTGGGCGGATACGAGGGTACGGGATCGTCGACTTAGGCAGTGCTGGGGGGAGCATGCTCGGGGTACCATGGCCAGCTGGGAGGATGCTGAAAGGACGGGACCATCCCAGGTTCAGGAATGCTGCGGGAACCATCCCAAGCTCATGGGGAGCATCCCCGTGTGCCCAGCACTGAGCTCCGTTTTTGTCTGCAGAGCCCCTGGGGAGCCCTGCCTGGATCCTCCAGCTCTGCTGGGGCCTGGCTGCTTGCTGCACAGGTAAGTGGGGGTTACTGGGGGGCTGGGGAGCCTAAGGTCAAGCCTAGGCTCTATGCCCCTCAAAAGGCCTGTTCGGGGGTGTGGGGACGAGCAGTGCCTCTGTCCCTTTGTGGGACCCTGCCTCCTCACCCACTAAAAAAATGTGTGATCTCAGGGTCACTCTCGACCTCCCACCTCACCCCTCTCTGCTCCGCCAGGTGCCATGGCCTTGCAGCCACCCAGCATCACCATCCTGCGGATGCCAGCAGAGCTTCCTCAGCCAGGTGAGAGACCCTCGGGGCCATGGCAGGGCCTGAGGGTGAGGAGGCTGCAGTGGGGGTCAGCTCCTGTGCCAGCCTCCAGCAGACACAAGGTGAATCCTCCACCCACAGCCAAGATTTTGGGGTGCTGATGAGGTGGAGGAATGTTCCCCTTTGTTAAGGAGGGGGGCTGTGTCTGTGCCTGGGGGGCACTGGAGACCCTTGCAGCCCCCGACTTTCACACCCCCTGCGGCTGCAGGTGAGAGTGTGACTGTGTCATGTGAAGCATTGAGTGAGCTTCCAGAATTGACGCTGCTCTACTGGCTGGAGAACGGCTTCTTTGTGGAGAGCCTGCACCCGGACGGGGCTGTGCGTGAGGGGACAGTGCAGTGAGTATGGGGACAGGGGGCAGTGACAGCGGGGCAGCCCTGGCTGGGACAGGGGTCTGCCCATCTGCAGTGGGCACTGACTGGTCCCCCCTGGGTCCACAGAGAGGAGCGGCAGGGCTCGGGGTTGGCCCTGCGCCGTGACCTGCACTTCAGCTCCTTCGACAAGCAGCACCTGCACACCAACTTCACCTGCGTGGTGCTCAGTCCCCTTGGTGTCGACACCAGGGAGGTGCGATGGCCGTCCCAAGCACTGGCCCCTGTCACTGGGAAGAGTGGGGGCTTGGGCTGAGATGGGGGAACAACTGCTGTGCTGGGTGAGCACCCTGCAGTGCAGCTCCCTGCTCTGACGGCCCCACACCACTGCACGTACATGTGATACCTCCCGGGAGGCTCGTCTCTGTGACCTGCTTCGGGAACTGCATGGCCCCCATGTGCTGGCCCTACTGTGAGTGGGGTTCCTGGTGCCCCAGGCTGAGTCAGGAGCGCTGCCTGGGCTGGAACCAGCTCTTCCCATAGCTGCATCTGGGACCCTAGAGTTTATTAAAGTACAACAAGGCTGCCCAGTGTCACCTGCATCCTGGGGATGGTGCTGCCCAGGGGTGTAGAGGGCACCTGTGGGATGAGGAGGGAGGGAGAGGAGGTAGCCCTGGTGCCTGTGAAGGGCAGGATCCATTCCTCACCCCCTTCCTGCCCTGGTGAAGGGCTAGAGAGCTACAGTCAGTCTCAGTTCTGCCCAGGGAATCCTGGCACAATGGCTGTGCCCTGCCCTGGAGGAGAGGGTGGGTGGAGAAGCCTTGGGGTGCAGGGACCATGGAAGATGGGGCTATTACATCCCTCTCTGCACCTGGGGGGGGGTTGGGGCTGTTTTTCACCGTGGCATTGCTGAGTCCCATCTGCTGCTCCATGCCATCCTGTGCTGGCAGGGCCCCCGCTCTTGTGTCCCAGTCCCCTTCTGGCTCCCACAAGTGCTTGTGGGGGCTGCAACCCCCCTGGGCTGTGGGACAGGCTGGGGAACAGATCCTGAACCCCTCTGGGCTATGGGCATAACACTTCAGGATGTCCAGAATGTGGGAGGGATAGGGATGGGGGGGATGGAGAAGCCTCCAGATGCAGCCCCTATGAGCTGCCCTCAGCCAGGGAGCCACAGGAACCCCCTGGGGACACCCCAGTCCCACGGTGACTCTTAGGAGCCAGAAGAAGACAAGTAGTGGAGCAGCCACCTGGGCGGGGACCCAGCCAAGGCAGCCTGGTTAATTCCAGCCACCATCCCTGGGAGAGCCTCTCACAGACCCCCCACACAGCTGCATCCTGACACCACAGCTGCCACTCAGGAAAGGCCCCTGCCAAGCTCAACCAATGTCCTGGGGAAGTGTCTGTTGATGTCCAGAAGCCAGGGGTCTCTTTTGATGAAATAGTAATGCCTTGTCCTGCTGTGATGGCGATAACATTCTCATCGCTGCCCTCCTGTTGATGCAGGAAATTGTTGTTGTTCTTGATCCTCCATGGCTTGAGTGCTGATGTCCTGTCCAATGTGTATTGTGCCTTTGGGTTGACATGTCCATTCTTCCTGGTATGATGACTATTGTGTCTTGCGAGGCACGCTTGTAGGGCCTCAACTGATTGTGGACGATTCTGTGCATCCTAGATTTAAATGATTTTGCCTTGTTTTTCCCGCAGCCTTCACAATGCACGCTGCAATGCACAAAAGGCGGCGCTGCTGTCCCACAGTTGGGCCGTGCGCCGCTTTCCGCCGCGGTGGGAAGCGGCTGGAAAAGCTGAGCGGTGCCGGGTGCGGCGCTGCCCGTGCCCTCTCCGGGGATGGCGGCTGCTGTAGCTGCTGCCTGTGTGATGCTTGATGCAACAGCTGCTGGCGAGGGGCAGCCGTGGCGGCAGACGGAACGCGGAGCCGCGGCTGCAGCTGCAGTGGATGGGGGTGAATGGGGGGTGCGCAGGGCGCAGAGCGACGAGGGGGACGGATGGCGATGCCAAACCCGGTGCCCGCTGTTCCCGCTTCAGGGCTGGGATGGGCGGGACGTGGATGGCACCGGCCGGCCCAGGGGCTGGTCTAACCCAGAGACCGCCCTTGTGCCGTCTTTTTTGGAGGCTGGCAGCCGACCGAGGCTCCCGCCGGAAACAGAACGCGTTGCCACGAGCGCCTCGGGCAACCCAATCCAACCTCCCAGAGTTGGGATCGGGGCGGGGAAAATGGAACGGAATGGGACGGCCCCTCCAACCCATCTTCTCCCACCTCAGGGATATACAGAGATGTAAGAAATTCATAAAAAGACATGCCCTCTTCATCATATTTACCAATAAGTAATATTTTGCCGCTGTCTTTCGGGGTCCTCCCGAGACGCATTTCCTTTATTTTCTCCTTCCCTCCCCCTCGGATGTATCTCCGCCCTCCCCAGAGTAAGTTTTTCCCGAGCCTTTGTAGGGTTACGAGTTTCAGGGGACTTCTCCAGAAATCCACTTTCTGGGACTGCAGACTCCTGCCCTTCTTCCCCTGGGGAAAAACTCTCAGGTGTCTGAGGATTTTTTTTGTGACTGAGATGTAGCAGTTTGCAAATATTTCGCATCCTATGTAACTTGATAGAGCGCTCTAGAAGCCGCAAACAACACTGCTGCGTTTGGATCGTGGGCTACCACGTCCTCATATAACTTGATGCTAGCATCTGCCCAAAAACAGGGTTGAAATAAATCTTTCTCTTTAAAAGATGGGTAATTTTCCTTTGCCCAAAGCAATAAAATTTCCAAATCCTTTTTGTCCACTTTTAATTAGTGCTGTTTCACTAGGGATTCTAGTTTTTGGAGTGTGTCCAAATCACTTTTGGCAAGATTTCCTCCCATTTTTGTTGCCTTCAGAGCTTACCGAATTTGGGGTTCAGTTCTCAATCCCGAGATTTGTCCAGCAGAGCATGGGATGCAACTCCTGTGGCCACCAGGAACTGAGATGTTGAATGGCTCAGTCTTTTCACCTCTGGCTCTCTTACAGGGACTTCATGGGGTGATCTCTGGAGAGCTGGATTCTCCTCACACTGGGGCACCGCTTGTGCGTTTGTGGGCCCCATGCTGGGCAACTCCCTGGGGGCTCCCCTGGCAGGGGGAAACTCTCCTGAAGCAGTTCTGTGCCAGGAAAAGCAGACCCACAGGACTTTTTCGATCTCCAGGTTCTTGTTTTACTGTTATCTTATCATGACTTCAGCACACTGGCTGCGCCCAGACCTTGCATGCCCAAAAACAGCACAGAAATGGCTAACAAGCTCATGCTACAAGGTCTTTTTAAGTCTAATCAAAACCTAACTACCCAATTAAGAAGTGACACCTAGATTATTACCTTTTCTAACCCAATAACTGACCCCTAAAGACCCGCAATGTGGATTTTTCTGCCCAATTACAAGACCACCCAAACCCAAGAAGAAAAAGGAAGAAGAAAGGAACTTAAGACCCTGTACCCTCCATCTTGTGCCTATCTACAGTATGTTAAAAATCCTAAAATCTAAATTTCTCACCCATGTGACATACTAAACTACTCTCTACAATTTCTATACTCTATTTCACACTTTTGTGGTCTCTAGTTTACTTTGAGGCTTAGGAGGCCTTCTCCATGAATGAGGGTCAAAGTCAGTGTTTTTCTGGAAGTCAGAGCACCCCAGGGCAGACAAGGGGATATTCCCTCTGCCCCGGGTTCCCACAGTAACATTTGGAAGAAGGGGCAGCAAGTCAGGAAACCAAGAAGGATGTAATGAGGCAGAGAGAAAATGAGAAGAATGGAAGCCCATCTGGCCACTGCTGTAAAAGACAATAAAACAAATGTTTCTATAAATAGATTAACCCCAAAACAAGGGCTAAGGAGAATCTCCTTTATTGTATGGGTGGGCAAATCTAGAGACAGTGAATGAGGAAAAGTCTCAGGTACCTCTAAAGGTGATGGAGCAAATAGAGCAAACCATCCTGAGTGCCATAATGTGGCATGTGCAGATCAACCAGGGATCAGGCCCAACCAGCATGGGTTTGTGCAAGACAAGTCCTGCTTGACCAACCTGGCTTCTGTGACAAGATGACCTGCTTGGTGGGTGAGTGAAAGACTCTGGATGTTGTCTACCTGGGGTTTAGTAAAGCCATTGACAAAATTTCCCACAGCTTTCTCAAGGAAAAGCTTTTAGCTCATGACTTGGACAGGTGTGCTGTTTGCTAGGAAAAAAAAATGCCTGGATGTCCAGGCCCCAAATGGTACCTAACTCCTCCTGACTTTGGCCAAACGTTCTTACCATGGTACCAGTATTGGCTGTTCCCAGAGGAACCTGGAGCATGTAAAGGCCAGGCATTATATTTGAAAAAACCAGCAAATATCTTTTCATTTGAATCACAGCAAATCTTAGTCTTTGTTCCTTATATGTGCCCTACTAGAGTGCCTTTGCTCCACAGGATGTTGCCTGATGATTTTTTTAGTGTAGTCCTACTGCATTTTTTTGTGAAGCTGCTTATGAGTTCTTGCACATAATCTCACTGCTTATTTGGGACAGTTAGTCCCAGGCTAGCAGCAGAGATTCTAGCATTCAGTAGGTACTCTGTTGTGAAAACAGGAATGTAAAGGTGGTGCCACAACGGTGGTGTTTTCCATGCAGATTGCGGAGAAGCACAGACAGTGTTTGAACAGCTGAGAGCCAGTTGTGCCTCTGCTAAGCTGTGACTGAAAATTTCATAGTCACAGAATGTCCTGAGTTGGAAGGGACCCACAAGGATCATCAAGTTTAACCCTTAGGTGAATGGCCTACATGGGGATTGAACTCAGGACCTGGGTGTCACTAGCACAGCCAATCTCAGCAACACCCTCAGCGCAGGGCCCTGCTGTCAGCTCGACTCCTTCTGGGATCAGACCAGGGAGCTCAGCAGTTGGGTCCTGAAAGCTCCTGAGGATGGAGCCTGCACAATCTCATTGGGCAACCTGCTCCACTGCCTTGCCTTGTCCTCACTGGCAAGCTTTTTTCCATGTATGAGCCTTAGCCTTCCCTTCTCCAGGCTGAGCATGGCCAGTTCCCTCACACTTCTCTCACATTCACATGTGCCAGCCCCTGCCTGTCTTGGTGGCTCTCTACTGGACCACTTCAGCTGATCCATGTTTTTTCAGGGAAAGGCTGCCACCTGCATGATGGATGTACTGTCATCTGCAATTTGCCCAAATGGACGGAGCTTCAACTTTTGTGATAATGGCAAACTGCTCATGTTTTCCCATATGAGAGAGTAGAAATACTCCATGCAATGACTCTCATCTGAAAAGGGAGGTGAGGCTTTGGGCAGACAATTTCCAGGTGTGTTGCATGAGAAAGGTTGTCATCCCCTAAAAAACCTACACCAGGACTATTAAAATAGCCCAAAGTCTGCTCCTTGCCCATGTCTGGAGGTTTTGAATTCTGTGAGATGACTAAGGCTGGATCCATTCACACAGTACAATAAAGGCTTTGAAATAAGAGCTTTGCACTGCCAGCAATGGATTACACGAAACTGAGATAAAATATAAGAAAACTTCTGTCCAGAGAAGCTGTGTCTGCCCCATCCCTGTGAGTGTCCAAGGCCAGGCTGGGTGAAGCTTTGAGCAGCCTGGGCTAGTGGAAGGTGTCCTTGCCCATGGCAGAGGGATGGAACTGGGTTGTCTTTAAGGGCCCTTCCAACCCAAGCCAGTCTGGGATTCCATGATTCTCGGTGCACTTAAGGGAATGGCTATCAAGATTCTGAGGAACCAGAGGAACTCTGAGGAAGTGAACCTGCTGCAATTTTAAAGAAAGACTATTTTTCTATTTTAAATAGTCATATTGATACAACTGTAATCAATGATGGAGCAGTTTTGCTAGAAAGCAAAACTTAATTTTTCAGAAGAGTTAAACACATGCTCACCCCCCATTACTGTGACCTTTCCCACTGAAATCAGCAATGTGTTAATGATGGAATTAATGGGGTCTATTTGCAATTCCAAATAGATTTAAGCACACTGGTTATTACAAGCTGGGTACTGAACTCCATTTAACTCAGCCAGCTGTTATAAAGACATTGTTCCCTTTGTCAGCCCCTTGGCAACAAACCATGAGCCTTTTTCTCCAAATTACAAATCTTTCCAGTGATACCTCTCATGACTGGCTATTACAGACACAGGCAAATAATTCATGTCATCTGCCCAGGAACTCCCTTATCCAGCTGTCTGTGCAAGAGAACTAACCTTGCCTTCACAAACTAGCAATTCACCAATCCTACACAGGAGAGTGTTGTGTTAAAAAAACAAAACAAAACAAAAAACAGCTGGTACATACAAATATATTGATTTCTAAATGTTACCAAAGCTTCTGCCAAAATCTGGAAAAATGAAACCTAGATGATCTTCATCAAAGATCAGCTGCCCTCTGGTAAAAAAAATGTGCTGAAATCACAGTAATTCCTCACTACCATGACAGTGGTGTCCAAAAATTCACACATGCAGCAGTAGCTGAGGATGTATGTATTCTGGCCTTGTTGGGAAAAAATGAAGTTAATAAATCCATGGGCTTTCTAACAGAGCAAATTAAATTTCTAGTTACTTCTGCCACTGTAGTGTTCTGAATAAGGCTGGTGCAAAAGACATTTTATTCCAGTGCCTAAGTAAGCACTGCAGTTTGCTGTTTCCAGGAAAAAATCCTCAACTACAGAAATCCACAGCTCAGATATTGTGGTGAGCTTCCCAATGGCCCCATTCTGCCCCAGCGGATACCAAGAACCTGCTACTGATTCTATTTTATACGGCTTTGTGCTACAGAAGTATTGCATTAGAAGCTCACAGAATTTTTCCAGAGTGTGGAAAATATCAATCACTTGGTTTTTAAAATTTTAAAAGTTTAATAATAATAAAATGGTTATAAAAATAGTAATACAATTAGAGTAATAAAATTTAGAGTTAGGACAATTACAAGACAATAAAAAGCAAAGAATTATGGATGTCTGGATGCTCTCGGACACCAAGTCATGAAAAGCACACCTTGTGAACAAAGGAATAACCTTAAAAGCAATAGCCTGTTGCGTATTCATATATTAATACATGATGCATAAATTCCTTGCAAATTAAGAACTTTCTGGTTTTTGTCAATTTCTTCTCCTTAATCTTGGTGGTTCCAAAAAGATGGAGAGAAGGTAGAAGAATGTTTGTCTTTTCCCATAAGGAGGCAGTAACTTTTTATGGGCTCCCTTCGCCGACATCTCTGTGTGAAGAGTTTCTTGATTATCTCATCTTCCTGCTTGAGCTTGTAACAAATCCTGTATCACACAGTTTCTATTTTAACATTATGTTGTAATCTAAGACTACATTTATCACACTATTTAAGAGAATTAATACAGCATAACTTTCTAACATTACACATATAA
>QUSF01000296.1:0-86865 GCA_003676055.1 Chloebia gouldiae
AGCAGGGACATCAGGGACATTGGGGACATCAGGGACATTGGGGACATGGGGACACACAGGGACATCGGGGACAGCAGTGACATGGGGACAGCAGGGGACACCTGGACACAGGCAACACCCTGGGACATTCCCAGCCCTGAATCCAGGATTGCTCCCTCGGATTGTCCCCAGGCTGCCCAAGCTGTCCCCAAACTGTCCCTGGGATTGGCTCCCAGGCCATTCTCCAGGATTGTCCCCAGCCCTGTCCCCCAGTCATCCTCAGCCCTGCCCCATTGTCCCTGCTGTCCCCGCTGTCCCCAGCCCTGTCCCCGATGTCCCCAGCCTGTCCCTGCTGTCCCAAGCCCTGTCCCCCAATCCTGTCCCCAGCTCTTTCCCAGCTGTCCCCAGGTGTCCCTGATGTCCCCAGCTCTGTCCACAGCCCTTTCCCAGCCCTGTTCCCAGCCTGTTCCCGCTATCCTCAGCCCTGTCCCCACTGTCCCCAGCCCTGTCCCCAGCCCATCCCTGCTGTCCCCAGCCCTGTCCCCCAATCCTGTCCCCAGCTATCCCCAGCCCTGTCCCCACTGTCCCCAGCTTGTGTCCAGGTGTCCCCAACCTGTCCCCCAGCCCTTTCCCAGCCCTGTCCCCCAATCCTGTCCCCACCCTTGTCCCCAGCCCTGTCCCTGCTGTCCCCAGCCCTGTCCCCAGGTATCCCCAGCCCTGTCCCCAGCCCTGTCCCTGCTGTCCCCACCCCTGTCCCCAGCTGTCCCCGCTGTCCCCACTCACGCCTGGATCAGGCTGGCCAGGTCGTTGGTGGAGGGGCTGCTCCCGGCCGCTCCCATGGCGTTGTGGCCTCCCGAGATCATCCCGGACATCCTGGGAAGGGAAAGAAAGGACTCAGGACTGGGAAAAAAAAAAATCCCCCAAAAAAAATCACCTGGGAACAGGAGCAACCTCCCAGCCCGGGGATCTCGGAATTCCTGCAGCAGCTGGTCAGCTGGAAATAAGTAATTAAGCTGAACAAGAAATAAATAAAATTGTTATAATAATGTCGATATACCCAGATTCGTGGAATTACAGCCCTGCTCTGCATCCAGGAGAGGATTCCCTGGATTCTCTCCAGGGCTGTGTCCAGGTGGGAATTCCTGCTGGCACCAGGAACAGGAGCAGGGAGAAGCCAAAGGGAGCTGAGTGGTCTCATCCCAAAATCCAAGGGTTTTGGGGCTCCAGAGGGTCTGTCCCTCCTGCCACGCTCCACAGAGATGCTCAGGAATGGCCTGAGCCCTCCTTGGATTTAGGAATTTATCCATTTTCTTCAAATATTGGGAACTGCTCCTCACAACCATCCAGGAATGGGAATATTCCCATTTTAACCAAGCTGGGAAATCCTGAAATCCCATAAAACCGCAGCAGAGCCAATTCCAGGGCCACGACCCATCCCATCCCTCTGGAATAATTTTATTCCAATCCCTCTCCCAGCACCTCCCAGAGCACCCAAACCTCAGCTCATGGAACTGGGCTGGTTCCAAGCCCCCCTCCACATTCCTGGCCCAAATTCCCTCCTGCTCCCAGTGGGAAAGGCCAAACCCAGAATTCCAAGAGAGAATAAATAAAAGCAGGATCCAACTCACAGCTGTTGTACTTGGGGGTTGTTCATTAGGTTTGAGGCCTGTGGGGAATAAAAACAACACCGGGGTGAGGCAGCAGGGACAGGGTGGGATCAGCCCCAAAGGGAAGGTGGGAAAGCCTGGGAATCCTTGGGAATCCAGGAAAAGAGGGAAAACGGCAAAAATGGCAAGAAGAAGAGCAAAGGCCAAGCCCAGAGCCTGAGAAAAGCCTGAGGAGAAATTCCCAGCCCTGTGTGAGCTGAAGGGAGCAGCAGCAGCTCCCACACAGCCCCAGGGAGTGGGAAAAGCTTCCAGAGGGGCTCCAACCCAAGGAATTCCATGTGAGGAGACACCAGGGAGGCTCCATCCCAAGGAATCCCACCCAGGGGAGCTCCCAGGGAGGCTCCATCCCAAGAAATTCCATATGAGGAGCCCCCAGGGAGATCCCATCCCAGGGAATTCCATGTGAGGAGACACCAGGGAGGCTCCATCCCAAGAAATTCCACGTGAGGAGCCCCCAGGGATGCTCCATCCTGAGGAATCACATCTTGGGGAGCTCCCAGGGAGGCTCCATCCCAGGGAATCCCAGGATCTGGAATTACCATGCTCATGAAGCCGGGGTTGTTCAGCAATCCGGCCAAGTCGAACCCTCCGGGGCCGCCGGTCTGGAGGAGAGAAACCAGAGCTGCTGTCACTGCTCATTCCCCACTCCCATCCCTCATTCCCAGAGCTGCCAGAGCCAGGGAATCCCAGCAGGAACGGGCTGGGATCAAGGGATCCATCTCCACCCCTGCCACAGCCAAGGACACCTCCCACTGTCCCAAGGATGGAGCAGCCACAGCTGCTCTGGGAATTCCATCCCATTCCCTCCCTCCCTTCCCAGGCAGGAATTCTTTCCCCAAATCCCACCCAGATCTCCCTTTTCCCAGTTTAAATCCATGCCCTGTGTCCAGTCCCTCCATCCCTCATCCCAAATCCCTCTCCAGAAGCCTTTAACCCCCTGGAAGTGGCTCCATGGAGCTTCTCTTCTCCAACCTTCCCTTGGACACTCCCATGGATCCAAATTCTCTGGGAATTCCATCCCAGCCCCTCAAATCCAAGGACTCCTCCCCATCATCCCACCCAACCCTTCCTAACATTCCTTTCCTCCTGTCTCTCCAGGCTGTTGGAAAAATCCTTCCCCATTTTTTGCAGGATCCCAGCTCCAACCTTTAAACCCAGACAGGGGGGAAGAGGGTCTGGAAAACCCCAAGAATTCCTGCTCACCACCTCTGGTGCTGTTCAAAGGGCACAGGGAAAATTAAAAAAAAATAAACTGAATTTTGGAGAGATTTGATCACAAAAAGCAGAAATTGCTGTTGCAAAACCCTGCTCCAGCACCTCTCTGAACCTTAATAAACTCCCAAATTCCAGGACTTACAGGACTGGGAGTTTCCTTCATTTTCTGTTCAGCTATTTTGAGGTTGGATTTGTAGGTTTCGTTATCCGGATCCAACTCCAGAGCTTTTTTGTAGTAAACAACAGCTTCTGTGTGTTTGTTTAAGCTGGACAGGGCCAAGCTGGGAAAGAAAAGAAAAGAAAAATCAAAGTCACAGAGAGGTTTTTGTCACCTTTTTTGCCCAATTGTCCCAAACCAACTTCCTAAAAATTGAAAAACGTGACATTTTTCTCCACCCTGAAAAGCTGAAACAGCAGGAATTTTTATAAAATCCCTGTTCTGGGATGTCCAGGGATTGAAAATTCCAGCAGGAATGGTGGAAACAAAATAAAAATCAAAGTCATAGACTTTTTTTTCCTGGCACTTCTTATATCCAGTTGTCCTCACCAACTTTCTCAGAATTGAGAAATAAGAAATTTTCAGGAAATCAAAATTCCAGCAGAAAAGAAAATAAAAAAACCTTTGATTTTTGACTTTGTCACAGAGGAATTTTGGGGTCATTTGTTTTATACAACTGCTGTCCCACCAACTTCCTAAAAATTGAAAAATGTGACATTTTTCTCCACCCTGAAAAGCTGAAACAGCAGGAATTTTTTTCATGGTGGAACATGGATAAAATCCCTGTTCTTGGGTGTCCAGGGATTGAAAATTCCATCAGGAATGGTGGAAATAAAATAAAAATCAAAGTCAGAGAAGAATTTTTGGGTCACTTGTTTTACCCAACTGCTGTCCCACCAACTTCCTAAAAATTGAAAAACGTGATTATTTTTCTCCATCCTGAAAAGCTGAAATAGCAGGAAATTTTATAAAATCCCTGTTGTGGGGTGTCCAGGGACCCAGAATTCCTGAGAAAAAGTGGGAATGTCCCGAGGAAGCTGCTGCTCACCCCATCCTGCCATAGGCTTTGCTGTAGTTGGGGTCGATGCCAATGGCTCGCTCGCAGTCCCTCACAGCTCCTGCATAATTCCCCAATTTGCTGTAGGCAGCAGCTCTGGAAAAACAGGGAAAAAAGGGAGGCAGGGAATGCTGAGCAGCTGGAATATCCCAGGAAATCACCCCCAGGTGTGAGCTGAGTCTCAGTGTCAGCTCCACGCTGATCCACGCTGATCCAGGTTCTCACTCTTCACCCCTGGTGGCATTCCAGGTTCTCACTCCTCACCCCTGCTGACATTCCAGGATCACTTTCCAGCTGAGAAAATCCCTCTGGTTTCCCTCAAGCCTCAATTTCTCACCGTTTCCCCACATTCCAAAGAGGAAAGATTTGGTTTTTAAGGCTGGCTCTTATGCTCGACCTCACAATTCTAAAAGGCACCAGCCCCAAATGCTCCCACAGAGCCAAAAGCACAAATTCCCACCCAAAATTCCCATCCCACCATGCCCAGCTGGATCTGAGCTCCCAGCACAACCAGGGAATTCCATCAAATTAAAGTTCAAAGTCAAGTTTCATCCAAGAATTGCCCGAGGAACACAAAGACCTCCCCCCTTCTATGGCTGATTTTGCACACACAGCTCCCTTAATTCCCCACAAGGAGCCTCCAGCTCCTCATTCCACCCTGAATTCCCAACACATCCCACTCTGCATGGAAGCAGACCCCATTCCCTGGCATCCCTCAGCCTTCCAGTGCTGAATAAAGTTCATTTCCACACCCACTCCCCACCCAGAGATCCCAGGAGGCACCAAAAGCAGGGCACCATGCCACAACGAGCGAGGAACTGCTCTGAAACTCCACAGAATCATTAGAAAAATGGGAATTTTGGGCATTCCAGAGCCTGGGATCCCAGCAAGGAGCAGCTGGGGGAGCTGCTCAGTACCTGTTGCAGAAATAAACGGCGTTGGCTGGGTTTAACTCGATGGCTTTTCCATAAAAAGACACGGCAGCCTCGAAGTTTTCTGCCTTCATTTGGTCGTTTCCTGAAAGGAGGGTGGGAAAGGATGGGAAAGAACTGGGATAAACCAAAGCAAAGGCCTGGATCCATGGGAATAGCACAGGGGAGAGGTTTGTCAGCGTGGGGCAGGGCCAGCTGCGAGGCTGTGCTGGAAATTCCAGCATTCCTGATGCTGCATCCCAAAAATCACCCCAGCTGCTGGCTCAGGGGGGAAGTGCTGCATCCACACTCATCCCATTTTTTCTCAGAAAAAAAGCCACACACAGAGCAGGAAGGATGGATGCTCTGCTCCACACCCCACAGGATTTTTGGGATAAAAATCCCACTGCTCCAACATTCCTGGCAGCAAAATCTCCCCACACTTCTGCAGCCTAAACAGAGCAAGAGGCAGAAATAGAAAACTTTCTTTTTTTCCCCCTCCATCCAAGCATTCCTCAGGTGTCAGGGAATTGAGATCCCCTCCCAATTAGCACCAAACCCTCGTTATCCAGCAGCTCCAGAGGTTGGTACCTTCAGTCTTGAGTCTTTCAGCTTCAGCCACGTCATCTTCCGAGGGCGTGACGGGCTCCGAGTTCGTTCTGGAGTGTTCCAGCTCCTTCCAAGGAGAGGGAGAAGCTGAGCTGAGCATTCCCACAATTCCCATTTTTCCAGCCCAAAACGTTCCCCTCCCACACGGAGCTCCTGAGGAGAGCAGCAGCCTCCAGGAAACTCCAGCAGAGCTCAGGGAAAAGGGAACATTCCAAGGCATTCACTCACCTTCCCTACCACAGCTTCAAATATTTCGGGGAGGGTCTGGGACACAGCCAGGCTTTGGTCTTCCATGGAGACCCCAAAGGCTGTTTCCAGGCACTGGATGGCCACTGGATAAGGAGAGTCAGGTCATTAATTAGTAAACATTCATCCCTCTCCCTCATCTCTCAAAAAAAAACAGGAAAAAACCCAACACTTTCCCCACGCCAGATGGGATTTTTGGGCTGTATCCTCAGATTTTGCCAAAACTCGGAGCTGGGCAAAGCTTCCCTCTGGATATCCTGGATGGAGCCAGTCCCAATTCCCACCCCGAGGGATTCCTGGGGTTGGAAGTGAATCAGGCTGAGGCTGCAGCAGCATTCTGGGAATGTGGGAATGGCCCAGAATTCCAGGGAGAGACCCAGACATTCCCCTCGGTCTGGGAGCCCTGAGCCACCTCATCCCTCCTCAGGCTTGGGAAGCTGCTCCCAGAGAAAGGAGAGCCCTCCCAGAGCCCTCCTGCCACATTTCACATCCCAAAATATCCCATTCCCAGCACCCCCGAGCCACGCTCCTTTCACCAGGACAAACTCACAAACCAAGGACTAAACCTTAAGCTCCTTAGGGAGATCCTTTTAAGATCCCTGCCCTTTGGAAGGGCCTGGAAAAACACTGAGGGATGAGGTTTTGGGGAGCAGAAGAGGAAAAACAACGCCAGGAGCACAAAAAGCTTCCCTGGAGCCAGGGAATTCCCACCTCCCACCCCACAGAACGCTCATCACCCAGGATGAACCCTCTGAGTCTCCAAGCAGGGATCAGGGAGGCTTCTGCCCCCAGGTACATCCCTGCCTCCAGCTAAGCTGCTCTTGGAAGAGATCAGAAGCCACACAAGCCACCAGCACCCCTGGATAAATCCCAAAAGGAAAAATTAACTCAGAAATTCCAGCGAGGTTCAGCACCAGGAGCAGCACAGCCAAGGCAGGGGTAGAAAACAGGGAGACAACAGTGAAATTCTCCCAAATTTTGGCCCGTCAGAGGCAGATCCACCCACCTTCCAAACTCTCCTGAGCGTCTGGAGACATGCTCCCGTTCTGGAGCTGGGTGTGCAGGAACTGGATGATGGAGAAGGCCAGACGCTTCTGGTCTGCCATGCTGGGAGAGAAGGCTGCGAGGGGCCGGGCTCCTCCTCCTGGTGTCCCAAAAAATTCCTGCAGAGGCACCGAGGCTGGGCTGGAGCAGTGAAGGGCAAAAGGTTTTGCTGCTGCTGCTGCTGCTGCGCCTTGGAAGGGCTGAGGAGGCCAGGATGGATTTGGGGGATGAGGGAGCTGCCCTGCCCTTTCGCTCAGGCAAGAACTCCAGAACTTTCCTCATATTCCTTAGGAATTCTCCTGGCCTGGATTCACCCTCTGCTCGACACAACCCAGAGGGATGAAACCCTTGGAGCATTGAGGAGCTCACTGGGAAAAATTCCCACTTTTCTTGCTCCTGAAAGCAGAGCCAAGCGCGGGAGGGATTTGGTAGCCCCGGCTAGCCAGGGCTGTCCCAGCCTGTCCTGGCAGGGAAAAGGGAAGGAAAT
The DNA here is from genome assembly GCA_003676055.1 of Chloebia gouldiae. NCBI lineage: Eukaryota > Metazoa > Chordata > Aves > Passeriformes > Passeridae > Chloebia > Chloebia gouldiae. The sequence continues at coordinate 7,214 of QUSF01000296.1, forward strand.
CCCAAAGCAGAGAGAGCCCAAAAAGCACAACCCGAGGCTGGGAATTCCAGCGATCCCGGGGCAGCCCCCGAGGGAAAGCGGCTCCGCTGCCGAGCCCCGGACCTTACGTGGGTTTGTAGCACAGCCAGGCTCGTTTAACCGAGAAACGAGCTCCGTTTCACGGGAGTCCCACAGACCGGAGCGGGATCAGAAGCCCCGGGAGCAGCCCCGGGCACGGCTGGGCTCCCGTTCCCCGGCCGGGCTCCCGTTCCCCGGTCCCGGGGCGGGTGGACAGGAGAAGGCACCGCTTCCCAATGCCCCCGTCCCGCTCTCCAAAGCCCCTAGAGCACCGCCCGGACCCCACCCCGGTGGAAGCAACCGGGGACCCCCGGCCCAGCCCCGGACACCGGGGGAACCACCGGGTCCCGCCCCCACGGCCGGTGTCCTCACCGAGACTGGGGCGGGCCACTCTCAGGCCTGGCACCGGCACGACCGGAGACACAGAAGTCTCAACGGGGGGCACAGCCCGCTCCCGGTACGTCCCGTCATCCCCCCAGGACCCGGTGTCCCCGGTACCCCCCGGTTCCCCCCGGTGCGGACCAGAACGGCGGCTGCCGGCGGGCAGCACTGCCCGGCACCGGAGAGTCCCGGCGGGGACCCAGCCCCGGTGCCCCGTCCCGGTCCCGGTCTCGGTGTCCCCGTCCCGGTCCCGGTGCCCCCGTCCCGGTCTCGGTGCCCCCCGGTCCCGCCGCGCTCACCGGACACTGGCCTGGGCCGGGCGCGCTCCCGCACTGCGCATGCGCCGCGCCCGCCGCGCGCCGGCGCCGCCGCGGCCCCGCCCCTCCCCATAGCACAGGAATGGGCGTGGCCTCGCGGGGAAGCCCCGCCCCTCCCGGTACCATAGAGATGCCGGCGTTGTCACGGCAACGCGCGGGGGCGTTGCCATGGCAACGGGCGGGCGGGACCCGGGGATGCTCCGCGGCCGCCCCGGGGCCGCTCCCGGCCGGCTCGGAGGGTCGCGGCGGGGATGAGCCGCCCCCGCTGCCCGGCCCCGGTGCGGTGCGGGCGCGGCGGGAGCGGCCCGGTCCTCCACGCTCCCAGCATGCCCCGCTCTCCCGCCCGCCTCTCCGGTCGGGGCACATGCTCGGTGCGTGGGGCCGGCCCGCTTTCCTCCCGGCCTCGTCAGCAGCGCGGGGCCTCCCGGCACCCCCGGCACCGCCGACATGGCCCCCCCGACAGGTACCGGCGGGATGGGGGAGCGCGGGGACACCGGGGAGAGCGGCTGAGGGGAGAGGGATGGGGCGGCAGCACCGGGCCGGGGGCGGCCCCCCAGGCCGGCCGGGGTCACCTCTGTGCCCCGCGGGCGCAGCGCACGGCCCCGTCCCCGAGCAGCTGGCGGGGCACGGAGTCGGGTTTCGGTGAAGCTTTCCTGGCGAGCGGGAGGGGCGAGGAGCGAGATGATCCCGCCGCAGATCCCCGACGCCCCGGCTCTCCCTGGAATGCTTTCCCCGAGCTGTCCCCGCCGCTGTCCCGCAGGGAATGTCGTGGACAGCCAGGCCCCGCGGCCCCTGGCCAGCCAGCTGCGCTGGGACCTGACGGCCGAGCAGATCGAGGCCATGGCCGCCGAGCTGACCGAGAGCACCAAGCTGGTGTACGACCGCGTGGGAGCCCAGGAGCGCGGAGAGGTCTCCTACGAGAACACGCTGAAGGCTCTGGCCGACGTGGAGGTGGAATACACAGGTGGGATACACCGCTGGGATCGGTGGGATTGGGCTGAGGGAGCTATTCCTGCTGGAAGAGGGTGGGATCAGGCTGGGGGAGCTGTTCTAGCTGGCACAGGGTGGGATTGGGCTGGGGGAGCTGTTCCTGCTGGAAGGGGGTGGGATACACAGGTGGGATCGGTGGGATTGGGCTGAGGGAGCTATTCCTGCTGGAAGAGGGTGAGATTGGGCTGGGAGAGCTGTTCCTGCTGGAAGAGGGTGGGATACACAGGTGGGATCAGGCTGGAGGGAGCTGTTCCTTCTGGCACAGGGTGGGATACACAGGTGGGATCTGGGGGGTCTGTTCCTGCTGTAAGGGGGTGGGATACAGATGGGATACACAGGTGGAACACATGGGTGGGACACACAGGTGAGATCAGGCTGGAGGGGGCTGTTCCTGCTGGCACAGGGTGGGATACACAGGTGGGATCTTTGGGATTGGGCTGGAGGAGCTGTTCCTGTTGGAAGAGGGTGAGATTGGGCTGGGAGAGCTGTTCCTGCTGGAAGAGGGTGGGATACACAGGTGGGATCTGTGGAATTAGTGGGATCGGGCTGGAGGGAGCTGTTCCTTCTAGAAGAGGGTGGGATCCACAGTTGGGATCTGTGGGATTGGGCTGGGGGAGCTGTTCCTGCTGGAAGAGGGTGGGATCCACAGTTGGGATCTGTGGGATTGGGCTGGGGGAGCTGTTCCTGCTGGAAGGGGGTGGAATACACAGGTGGGATACACCTTCCTCTTCCTGGGAAGGTGGGGAAACTTGCCCAGAGAGGCTGTGGCTGCCCCATCCCTGGAAAGGTCCAAGGCCAGCTTGGAGCCACCTGGGATAGTGGGAGATGTCCCTGCCCATAGCAGGGCCGAGTTTTGAGATAATTTCCAACCCATTCCATGATTATTAGGATTTTTGGAAAGTTTTTTAGCTCTTTGCTGTCACCTGCTTTTCTCTCCCCGCGGCTGCCAGCAGAATGTTGGTTTTATCCCCAGTTAATGTTTACACAGCCAGGAACCAGCACAAAGAGCAGATTTGGAAAAGCAAATTAACCCAAGGCCAGCAGGAGCAGCCATGTTCCCAAAGCTGTCCCAGCTTTCATGTGTCACCAGTGGTGACAGAGCAGAGAAAAGATCCAAGAAATTCTCACCTCCTTCCTCAATTTTCCCTGGGGCAGTGGACAAATGTCTCTCCATGTGCCTTGTTTGCTGCTGGAATGTTTTCGGAGAGTCAGTCCTGCTAGGATTTTTTGGGAGGATAAATCCTGCTGGGATTTTTTTTTGGGGAGAAGTACCACGACGTGATGGCACCAAAACTGTGCAGTTTTGGTGGCTTTCTGGATGATTATTTGCAGCAGGGTGACAATTCAGGTGGCCCCTCCTCGTGACACCTGGGCTGCTACCTGTGCTCGAGCTGTCCCACCTGTCTGGGGCAGGGAGCAGCCTCGTCTTCCTCCTCTCCCAGTTCTTTTTTCCTAAAATAAAAGGGAAAAAAAATCATTCCTCTTGCTCAGCAGGAGGAATGTTCACCTCAGCACGGCTGTCAGCACTTCCCTGGCTGAGCTGCCTGTTCTGCTTCTGCTGGGGAGAGAATCCAGGTGCCTGGAGAGCACCTGGAGTGCTGCTCTTGGAGCTTTTGCAGGGATAGCAGCAGGGAATGTTCTCCTTGCTTTCCCATGTGGAATTGCGTCAGGACAGGGCGCAGCTGGGGCGTGGTGGTTTTTTGGGAAGTGTCTGTGGGAAGGGATTGTCCCACTTTGAGCGTTAAAGGAGGCAGGGAATGCTGCTGCCATCAGGAATCATGGAATTCCTCGGGCTGGAAAGGAGCATCGAGTCCAACTCCTGGCCCTGCACTGGACTCCCCAAACCTCCTGTGCTGCTACAGCTGGGGCAGAGCTGTTGGGGCCTCACAGGCACAGAATTCCCATGGATTTTGGGAGGATTGTGGTGGGAATCCAGCGGGTGGATGGTGCTGGGCAGCAGGGAAGGGACCAAAGGGAGCAGGAGCCACATCCCACCTCTCTACCCTGCAGTGTGTGGGCGGTGGGAAAGGCTCTGGGGCTGCCAGCCTGGCTCTGGGTGTGTGCTGGGACGTGGAGCCATCCTCCCTGTCCCCTTTTCTCCTGCCAGTCCGTAGGAACATGCTGGACTTCCCCCAGCACGTGTCCCCCTGCAAGGCCATCCGCGCCGCCAGCACCGAGGCCGACAAGAAGCTCTCGGAGTTCGACGTGGAGATGAGCATGAGGCAGGACGTGTACCAGAGGATTGTGTGGCTCCAGGTGCGTCCCCTGCCACCTGGAACCCCCTGGAATTCCAGCAGATCCTTTTCCCTCATCCCAGAGCTGAGAAGGGAACGATGCAGGGGTGGGGTGGCAGCGCGGCCTGGGCACGGCAGAGTGCTGCAGCTCTAGTGAGGGGTGGGAAATTTGGGATTGAGGGCTCTGCCTCCACTCAGAGCCTTCATCACCCCTTTGCTGAGGGGCTTTTGGTAAATCCAGCCCACCTCAGTGGTGATCCCCCCAAAATGCTGGCGTGGCACAAAGGTGACGTGTTTAAAGCAGTCTGGGAGGAACCTGTGCCCTGAGGTGACACGGAACCTCTGCACCAAACCAGAGCCTTCCCTGGAGCTTTTCCATCTGCTGCCAGGTCTCTGGTGTCCCCAGAACTCCTGCTGGGAAGCAGCTTCCTGCAGCACCTGCTCCTGCAGCTCCCTGAGGAGGAGGAGTTGTTTTGTTTTGCAGGAGAAAGCAGAGAGTGCTTCCCTGAAGCCCGAGGCAAAGAGGTACCTGGAGAGGCTGATCAAGCTGGGTAAAAGGAACGGGCTCCACCTCCCTGAGGAGACACAGGAGGTGAGAGCACGGAGTTCCGAGATGGTTTGGGCTGCAGGGACCTTAAAGCCCATCTTCCACTGTCCCAGGTTGCTCCAAGCTGACCTTGGACACTTCCAGGGAAGGGGCAGCCACAGCTCCTCTGGGAAATCTGTGCCAGGGCCTCCCCACCCTCACAGGAAGGAATTTTTTCCTAATATCCCATCTAATCCTACTTCCTGTCAGTGTGAATCCAGTCCCTCCTCGTCCTGGCAGGGCTCAGGGCAGGGTCTGAGGCTCAGGTTTGGGTTTTGCCCCCAATTCCTGTGGTTTTGGGTGATGTCTCCAGTCCTCCCTTTTTCCTTTCCGTTGAAAGGGTGATGTTAACAAAGTGGGGGTTGAGGAATTCCTGGGAAGGTGAAATAGGGGAATTAACACCAAATCCCCACGTGCCAAGGGCTGGAGTTGAGGTGAGGAGGCTGAGCTGCTCAGGGGCCTCCGTCTCTTACTGTGCACCAGCAGAGGAGCTCAAAACTGGGTTAAAAGCAGAAGAAAATGGGAAATGAGGAGAGAGGAGGTTGTTACTGCAGCTCCTGAGGCGGCAGGGAACAGGCTGGACCTTGCTGAGGCAGCTGATCCCTGCCAGGTGTGAGCCTGGAGAGCCTTTCCAGGCTGCTGGCTCACCATCATTAATTGTGCCCCTTTGGGCTGGCTCAGAGCCAAGGCCAGGCTCAGTGCTGGGCAGCTCAGCAGGGTGGGCACAGCCTGAGTGCCCCCCCAGCTCTGATTTCTCTCCCATTTTCTGCATTTTGAAGAAAATCAAAGCTATCAAGAAAAAGCTGAGCGTGCTGTGCATCGACTTCAACAAGAACCTCAATGAGGACACCACCTTCCTGCCCTTCTCCAGGGAGGAATTAGGTATGGAGTGCTCTGCTGGCAGCGCCCTGAGTGCCTGCACTGGATGATCCCAGAGCATTCCTGCAGAATCCTGGCCTCGCCCTCAGCCCCTGCCTGCTCTTTTCCCAGGGGGGCTCCCTGAGGACTTCCTGAACTCCCTGGAGAAGATGGAGGATGGGAAGCTGAAGGTCACTCTGAAGTACCCACACTACTTCCCCCTGCTGAAGAAGTGCTACGTGCCCGAGACCAGGAGGAAGGTGGAGGAGATGTTCAACTCCAGGTGCAAAGAGGTCGGTGGGACTGACCAGGGGATCTCCCCTGGGAGTTGTGTTTCTTTCCCCACTGCTTCCCTTCTCCCCTGTGTACTTCACTCTCTGCCTTGCAGGAGAACTGCCTGATCCTGAAGGAGCTGGTGGACCTGAGGGCTCAGAAGGCCAATCTGCTGGGCTTCAGCACCCACGCCGACTTTGTGCTGGAGATGAACATGGCCAAGAGCAGCCGGACGGTGGCCACGTTCCTGGGTACGTCCTGGGGCCGAGCAGGGACATCCTGGGCTGGGTGTGCTGCTCTGATCCCTGATCCCAGCCCTGCCTGGCCTCCCCAGATGAGCTGGCCCAGAAGCTGAAGCCCCTGGGGGAGAAGGAGCGGGCCGTGATCCTGGACCTGAAGAAGAAGGAGTGCGAGAAGCGTGGGCTGGAGTTCGACAACCGCATCAACGCCTGGGACATGCGCTACTTCATGAACCAGGTGGAGGAGACCAAGTACAGCGTGGACCAGAACCTGCTCAAGGAGTATTTCCCCATGCAGGTGGTCACCACGGGCCTCCTGGCCATCTACCAGGAGCTGCTGGGCCTCACCTTCCACCTGGAGGAGAAGGCTCAGGTGTGGCACGAGGACGTGCAGCTCTACACGGTGAAGGACGCATCCTCCGGGGAGACCATCGGGAAGTTCTACCTGGACCTGTACCCACGGTGAGGCCTGGGGAGAGGGGAAATCCGGGAGCAGGGCTGGGGCAGGGGGAGCAGAGCCTGAGGAAGAGGAGATTCCTGCTCCCAGCTCTGTGGAGTGGAGGGAGTGCCATGTGCTGGGGCCGGGATGTCACCAGGGGGGTCACTGGCAGCTCCTCAGAGGATCACAGTGTGGGAGGCCATGGCTGTGTCTGGTTTTGGGAAGGATCCCTGAGCCTCCTGTCCCTCCCCAGGGAAGGGAAGTACGGACACGCCGCCTGCTTCGGCCTCCAGCCCGGCTGCCTCTTGCCGGACTCCAGCCGGCAAATCTCGGTGGCCGCCATGGTGGCCAACTTCACCAAGCCCACGCCGGACGCCCCTTCCCTGCTGCAGCACGACGAGGTGGAGACCTATTTCCATGAGTTTGGGCACGTCATGCACCAGCTGTGCTCTCAGGTGAGGCCTCCCTGCGCTGGCACAGCTTGGGGTTTTGCCCCCATCCCGTTTTCCCCTGGAATTCCGAGCCGGCCGTGTCCCCCAGGCGGAGTTTGCCATGTTCAGCGGGACACACGTGGAGCGGGACTTCGTGGAGGCCCCATCCCAGATGTTGGAGAACTGGGTTTGGGAGAAGGAGCCGCTGCTACGCATGTCCAGGCACTACAAGACAGGGAGCCCCATCCCGGATGAGCTGCTGGAGAAGCTCATTAAATCCCGGCAGGCAAACACAGGTGGGAGGGGATGGATGTGCCCTGGGTGTGGGGACAGCAAGGGGACATTCAGTGACCTGGCTGGGGACAGAAAGGCTTTCCTGTGCTCATGGTGCTGGGGGTTCTGAGGGGATGGGGGTGAGGAACCCACATGTGGGAAGAGAGAGGGTGACGTGGCACATGAAAGGGACAAAGAGGTGCCACGCAGCCTGCCCTGCTGCCACCGGCCTCGGTGACACTCCTGCAGGCAGCATTCCAGCCTCAGTTTCCCTTCTCCTCCTCCTTTTGGGAACAGGGCTCTTCAACCTGCGCCAGATCGTCCTGGCCAAGGTGGACCAGGCGCTGCACACCCAGACCAAGGCTGACCCCGTGGAGGTGTTTGCCCAGCTCTGTGAAGAGGTGCTGGGTGTCCCTGCCACCCCAGGTACGGCGTGCCACCCTCCTGTCCCTCCTGGCCTGCCCTGCACACGTGGCTTGGCAGATTCCTCTCGGGTGGGGATGGTTTCTGCTGGCTCCGGGAAAAGCAGGGCTGGAAAAGCCTGGAAAGTTCCTCCCTTTGTTTCCTGGGCTGTGAACACAGCACTGGAGGGGGTTTTTCCATGGGGAATCCCCCTTGAGCCCTTGTGTCCCCTCAGGTACAAACATGCCAGCCACCTTTGGCCACCTGGCCGGGGGCTACGACGCCCAGTACTACGGCTACCTCTGGAGCGAGGTGTACTCCATGGACATGTTCCACACCCGCTTCAAGCAGGAGGGAATCATGAACTGCAAGGTAGGGAGAGGGTTCTGTGTGCGTGGCCGGGCTGTGGGAGCCGGGGCGGGTGTCCCAGCCCTGCCCCGTGTGTGCCCGCAGGTGGGCATGGATTACAGGAAGTGCATCCTGCATCCCGGCGGCTCCGTGGATGCTGCAGACATGCTGAGGAGGTTCCTGGGCCGGGAGCCCAAGCAGGACGCCTTCCTGGCCAGCAAGGGACTGAAGGTGGAGAGCAACTCGGTGCCTTCGGCCTGAGGCGCTGCTGGGCCCTGGCAGGGGAAGCTCCTGCCCACGCACCTGCCCTCGCCTGGCTCCTGTCACCAAACAGCCCCGGGCCACCCCTGCCTGGAGCTGCCCCTCCAGGCTCCCTCTCTGAGCCCCTCCTGGGCTTTGGGAGCCGGGCTCAGCCCTGGGCCGGGGCTCTGTGGTGACACAGAGGTGACCTGCCCTCGCCACTCCAGGGTTCTGGGTCACCCACACCAATTGGCTGAACTTTGAACCTGATTTCTGCACAAGGGTGAGTTTTTGGCCTCACTTAGAGCCGGGGAGGAAGGGGAGAGGAGTTCCCAAACTTGCATCTTTGTTTTTAAATCCTTTCTCTTTTAAGAAACCTCGTTGTTGTTGTTGTTGTTGCCACCTTGGCTTGGTTTGTGCCCCAGGACAGACACAGCTGTCACCAGGGCAGGGACAGTCCTGCTCTCCTCATCTTTGGGCAGCTCTTGGCTGTGCAGTAAAGATGGGGAGATCCCAGAGCTCAAAACCCACAGGGAATTGACTGGAACATCCTGCCCTGCGCCCCTCAGGGACCTTCCTGCCTGGCAGGGGGGACAGAGGAGGCCGGTGCAGGTGTTCCAAAACAGGGAATTTGGGGAGGTGGCCTCTGTGTGCTGCCAGATGTCCCAAGGCCATCTCGAGGTCATCCTGGGGCCACCCCAGGGCGTTCGGGGGCTCAGGCCGTGGCAGCCAAGGGTGTTGCTGTTGCTGTCAGCTCCGAGGGGGCTGGGACAGGGCAGGGTTGTGTTTACGACTGAAAACACCGAGCTGACAGCTTCAAACAACACAAATGCCGGGCTAAAAATACCCCGTGGGCTCCGTGCCAGGCCTTGAGCTGCCGGCCGGGCTGCGGCGCCGCGGGGAGGGAGGGAGGGACAGCAGCCAGCCCGGGCTGTGCCACCTGCCCTGGGCTGTCCCCAGTGTGCCCCAGACCCTGCGTGGCACAGGGTGGTGTGGCACAAGGCTCCTGACCCCCAGGGCAAAGGCTGCTTTTGCTCCCGGCTTGGGAAAGGTCTGGGACGCTTCCTCAGGAACTGAGGAGCTCCAGGTTGGGCTGAGGAGCTTCGGGGGGAGCTGGGATTTGTGTCCCACCCCTCCCAGCCTCTGTGCACTGCGTGAGGCCATTTGAGGGCTCTCAGATCCATCCCTGCTGCTGTGCCGTGGTTTGGGGACACGAGTGACAGCCCCGGCTCACCGCCACCGCCCCAGGCTGGTCCCTGTTCCCCCTCCTTTGTCACCAAAGGGACAAGGCTCCCCCCAGTGCAGACACAGTCGTTGCTGTCACCTCCCTCCCCCAGGCCCCGCTGGTGGCACGGGAAGGCCGGTGACAGCCCCTGGCCTGTCCCCTCTGGTGCTTGGACGGGTCCGGGAGTGGCTCCTTGGTGCTTGCTGGGCCACCTCGAGCGTTTTGTCCTTGTCCCTCCCTCCGTGTTCCAGGCATGGCCGGGCGCTGCCAGCCCGCGCTGCCCCTGGGTGTTTTTAGTGTCCTGTTTTACTGAGCTTTCATCGTTTTCTCCGACTCTTCTCTCCAGAGAGAGAGAAGTGAAGCTGAACAGGGAAACCACGCACTTTCCTCCCTCCTTCCCAGCCCGCAGCTCCCTCTGTCCCCTCTCCGGTGTCCCCACTACCCAGAGGGGGTGACCTGGCACTTCTCCAGTCCCAGGAGCAGCGCTGGGATGTGGAGCTGCACCTCCCCATCCCCATCCCAGGCTGGCAGGGAAGAGAGCTCCTTTTTATTTTGGGGTTTGGATGTTGGGGTTGTTCTTTCCTGTTAACCATTTTAAGGGCAAACTGGTGTGTGTGTGCCGTTCGTACTGGTCACGTCCCACCCCGCTTGTTTCCACGACTGGATTTTAGACGGTTCCCAGCACTAATAAAGGTTTTCCTCCGTGGAAGTTCGGTCTCAGGTCCTTTGGGGAGGGGCAGGGACACAGCCACACCCCCGCCAGCACCGCAGCCCCCGCAGGATCCGGCACAGGGGCTCCTGTCCCACGAAGATGGGCACGGAATGGCAGGCACGGGGTGGCAGCGTGCGGGGTGTGAAACCCTGGGGAGCGACAGGCGGTGACCTCCCCCGTGTCCCTCAGTGTCCCTCAGTGTCCCCTGTGTCCCCCAGCCCCGCACCTGGGTGAGGAAGGGGTGGCCCAGCACCCCCGCCGGGCTGGGCCGTGCCGCGGGGTCGGGGTCCAGCATGTGGGCGATGAGGGCGCGGGCGCGGGGGGAGAGCTGCGGGGGCAGCGGGTACCGAGCGCTGCGGATGCGCCGGTACAGCTCCGGCCGGTGGCGAGCCTCGAACGGGGCGTGGCCGGTCAGCGCCGTGTACCTGGGAGGCCGGCCAGGAGCGTCCCTGTCCTCCCTCCAGTGTCCCTGTCCTTCGCCTGGCCCCTCCGTTCTCCCTCCAGGCTCTCCATCCTCCCTCCATCACCCCTCTTCTTCCTTTCAGTGTCTCTGTCCTCCTTCTGACCGCCCTGTCCCCCCTCCAGCTCCTCTACTCTCCCTCCAGCCTCTCCATCCTCCTTCCAGCTCTGCTGTCCTTCCATCTCCCCTCATCCTCCCTCCATCTCCCCTCATCCCCTCTCCCTGCCACCCTCCCTCCCCCTCCCTCCCCAGCCCCGCTCACAGGGCGCAGCCCAGGGCCCAAATGTCCGAGGGTCCCGCGTGTCCCCTGCGGTCCAGCACCTCCGGGGCCAGGTAACTGGGTGTCCCACAGAGTGCCCTGAATGGGGGACAGGAGAGGTGACCCCCGGGGACACGGGCAGGGTGAAACCCCCTCCGTGCAGCCCCCCATCCCCGGCCCCGCTCACCCCCAGCGCCGCCCGGGCGGTGCCGCCCGCCGTGCCAGCCCCAGGTCCCCGATCTTCACCCGCATCCGCTCCGTCACCAAGAAGTTACCTGTGGAAGGAGGGACGCGCGTGGTGTCACCCTCAGCCACCTCGGGTCACCCCCCCCGGTGCCTCGGGTCACCCCACGCACTCAGTTTGAGGTCCCGGTGCACGAGGCCGTGGCCGTGCAGGTACCGCAGCCCCGAGAGCAGCTGCCGCAGGTAGTACCGCACCTCCGGCTCCGTCAGGCGGCCCCGCGCCCGCACGATGTCGGCGAGGGACTGGGGACAGAGCGACAGCGGCTGCGACAGCCAGGAGGGGATGGGGACAATGGAGGGGGACACGGGACAGAGGGACAGGGACTGGGGACAGAGCGACAGCGGCTGCGACAGCCAGGAGGGGCTGGGGACAATGGAGGGGGACACGGGACAGAGGGACAGGGGCTGGGGACAGAGCGACAGCGGCTGCGACAGCCAGGAGGGGATGGGGACAATGGAGGAGGACACGGGACAGAGGGACAGGGGCTGGGGATGATGGAGGGACAGGGACTGGAACAGAGCGAGAGGGGACCTGGGGACAGCAAGGCACCAGGCTGGACCCTGCTGAAGTCCCGGCCTGAGGGTGCTCAGTTTTGAGGTTCAGGGGCTCAGTTTTGGGGTGTAGAGGCTCAGTTTCAGGGTTCAGGGGCTCCATTTTGGGTTGTAAGGGCTCAGTTTCGGGGTTCAGGGGCTCCATTTTGGGGTGTAAGGGCTCAGTTTCAGGGTTTATGGGCTCAGTTTTGGGGTTTAGGGACTCAGTTTTGGGGTGCAGAATTTCAGGGTTCAAGGGCTCGGTTTCGGGGTTCAAGGGCTCGGTTTCGGGGTGCAGGTCTCACCCCCCGGCTGCAGAGCTCCAGCAGCAGATAGAGGTGGCCGTGATCGGCGAAGTGCCCGTGCAGGCGCACGATGTGCCGGTGGCGCAGGCGACGCTGCAGCTCCCGCTCCCGCTCCACCTGCACCGACAGGAGCCCGGCAGCCCCGGCGGGACCCTCGGGGACCCCCCCGCACGCACCCCGCGGGGACGGGAAACCACCCAAACACCGGGGAGGGGCTGTGCGGTTCTGCGGGGACCCCTCGGGCGCTGTCCCCTCTCCCCGGGGAGTGTCCCCCCGGACTCACCCGGTCCCCGATGCCCGCCGCAGCCAGCCGGGCTCGCGGGATGACCTTCGCCGCATAGAGCCGGCCACTGGTCACCTCTGTCACCTGGTAGCAGCGGCCGAAGGTGCCCTGCGAGTGAACGAGCAGCCGCGGGGGACAGGAGAGGGTCCCGGGGGTTGGGGTGCCCACCCAGGTGCCCCTCCCTGTGAGGCAAGGAGCCCCAGGGATCGGAGCTGCTGGGGCTCAGTCTTGTGCCTCAGTTTCCCCTTCCCCAGAGGGGATGGCGTTGGATCGGAACACCTCAGGGACCCCCCCCGGGGGGTGCGGGCGTGTGACCCCCCCCACCCCGGGTGCCCAGCGGGGAGGGGGCGAGGGGCAGTTCAGGGGATTTTTACCTCTCCCAGGAGCCGTCCCCGCTTGTAGAGCGTCCCGCTGCCAACGTCGCGGAGGTACCAGCCTGGGGGGGGCTCAGCCCCTGCGCTCCCCGGGACCATCCTGCCCGCTCTGCTCGGCACCGAGGACACCCCGCGGGACACCCGCACCCCGGCACTGTAACCCCTTCAGCTCCGGGCTGCCCATGGCGCCCAGGGGTGCTGGGTGCCCACCCTCCGCACCCAAGAGCCACGGCTCCGGCCCCCCGAGCCCCCTCAGAAGACCCCGATCATGAAGCGGAGACCCCCGCGGGGGTCCCGGCCCTTGGGGATGCCCAGCACCGGGGGGTCCCGGATCGGGATCCGACCGCGCAGGGAGCTCCTGGTGCCTTTTCCCCTCCGCCGCTGGGGCTGAGGGGGTCCCGGGGGGCGCTGATGTCGCCGTGCAGCACCCGCGCCCCCCCCGGGAAGCCACCAGCCCCCCCACCCCGACCGCCGGAGCTCCGGGCCCCCAAGGGTTAACGGGCGGCCGGGGAGGGCTGGGCGCACCTTTGGGGCTGGATATTAATAACGCGGCGGGGAGGGACGGGAGGCGAACGGGGAGGGTGGGGGGGGGAAGCCTCGCCCGGCCCCCCCGGAGCTGCGCAGGCGATGCCCGCTCGCCCCGGGTCCCCCCCGCTCGCCGCCGCCGGGACGCCGAGCCGGGACTGAGCCGCCGGGACGCCGCGGACGAGGGGCGGCATGGCCGGGGGGGGCCGTGGGGGCGGCTCGGACCCCCGCGGGGGACCCCACGGTGCTGGGTAAGCTCCTGATTTCTGCTTTAACCCTCGCGAACCCTCCCCGCGGGCCCCGCGCCCTCCCGGAGCTCCTGCGGGGAAACTGAGGCACGCGGTGCCCCCCGCGCTGCCAGCAGGGTCTGGGCATCACCCATCCGGCATCGCCCGAGCCTCGGCGGGGTCCGGACGCTCCCAAACCCCCCTGGAGTGGCAGCAGCGCGACCCCCCCGGCCCTTCCCGTGTCCTGCTGGGGAGACTCAGAGCCGGGGGCTGCCGGTGGCCACCCGCGACCCCGCGGTCGCCGTGGGAGCTGCGCGGCGGGACGGAACCGGCTCGGCCGGGGGATTCCCCGACACGGGGATGGGACCCCGGCACCCCCCGCACCCTCCCGGCACCTCCCACACCCCCGGGCTGGGCGCTTTGGGGTGCTGCAGGATCGAGCGCTGTGGGGCGTGGGGGCCTCCCGCTGCCCCCCACCCTGCTCGCCCCACGGCGGGGCCGGATCCGGAGCGGGGAGCGACGCGGAGCCCCGGCGTGCAGGTCTGGTCCTGCCCCGGCAGGCAGCGATCCCGGCCCGGCGCCCGCCGCGGGGCCCTGGGGGCGGCGGGGCCGTCGCCCGTCCCGGGGCTGCGTGGGCACGCGTGGGGGACACGGCGTCACCCAGCCTGTGTCACCACCCTGTGTCACCACCCAGCATCACCCAGCGTGTCCCCCACCCACCCGTCCCCGCTGGTGGCACCAGACCCCACATCCCCTCCCTGGGGACCCTCGCGCTGGGTCTGGGCTTGCCCCCCCCCCCCCCCCCCCCCGTGCCCCTCGCTGGGGTCCCCGGGGGGGCTCGGCGGTGGCCGCACCTTGGCGGTGATGCTGGGCTGGGGGACACCCCGGTGCCACCCCCCTGTCCCTGGGGGCGGCGGGCTCAGGGCTCTCTGCTCCGCAGGTCCTGGCGGCTGCTGCTGCTGGCCTGGCTCAGCCTGGTGGGCACGGCACAGGTGAGGGGCCTGGGGGGGCAGCTGAGGGGGCACAGGGTGGCACCCCCGGGCTCCTTCACCCCACCCCAGCGCTCACCATCACCTTCCTCACGCAGGACCCAGCCCTGGGGACACCAGTGAGGGTCCCTGAGCCCCCAGCCCCTGCTCGGCCCCAGGGGACCTGGGGGTTCTGGGGGCCCTGGAGCTCCTGCTCCAGCTCATGTGGGGACGGCGTCGCCCTGCGCAGCCGGAGGTGCCTGCGGTGAGTGGGGGACGGGGCAGCACAGACCCCTCCCGGGGTGTCCCCAACTCCCAAACCCCGTGTGGCACCCAAATCCCACGGCACGGCCTTGCCACCACCTCGTGTGGCCCTGGACCCGCAGCACCACCCAGGGCCTGGTGCCTCCAGCCTGGGGTGCAGCTCCAAAGGGATGGGGGACACTGTGGGACATCGGGGTCCCCACGCCTCCTCTGCTGCCCTGCGGGGACGTGTCACTCTCAGTCCCATGGTGGCTCGGTGGCATCGTGGCCCTGGAGCTGGGGGTCCCTGTGGGGGACACGCGCTGTCACTGTGACCGCAGGACCAGCGAGGAGCAGCCGTGCACGGGGGACCCGCGGCAGTACCGGCTCTGCCAGCTGCAGGTGAGTGCCGCGGCACCGACGCGGCTGTCCCCGGTCCCCATCGCGGCCCCCCGGCTCTATCCCGGTGCTCCCGCAGGGCTGCCCCAGCGGCTCCGTGCCCTTCCGGGCCATGCAGTGCTCCCTCTACGACAACCGGCCCGTCCTGGGCTCCTCCGCCCGCTACCGCTGGGTGCCCTTCCACGGAGGTGAGTCCCGGGCTGCTGACGGTGACCGGGGGCTCTCGGCCGTCCTCGGCATCGCCCCAATCCCTTCCCCCCTGCTCTGGCAGCCCCCAACATGTGCGACCTCAACTGCCTGGCCGAGGGGCACAACTTCTACTACAGCTTCGGCCGGGTGCTGGACGGGACCGGCTGCGGCCCCGGCTCCCCGGACCTGTGCGTCGGTGGGCGCTGCCTGGTGGGTGCACACGGGGCTGGGACCCCCCAGAACGCCCGGGACCCCCCGGGACCCCCAGTCCCGCGCTGAGGGGGTGTCTGGGCTCCCCGCAGAGCGTGGGCTGTGACGGGATCCTGGGCTCGGGCTCACGCCCCGACGCCTGCGGCCACTGCGGCAGCGGCCACGGCTCCTGCGTCCTCGTGCACCGGCTGTTCCAGGGCTCGGACCCCTCCTCCGGTGAATGAACCATTGCCCCGGCCCCCTCCATGGGTGAATGCTTTGGCTCTTGGCTCCCCTGTCCTCCTCTCCCCATCCATGCCCCCAAGGCATCGCCTGGGTGCCCCGTCCCATCCCCTCTGCACCTCCCCCATCCTGAGGGTCTCTGGTCCCTCCCTGTCCCCAACAGGCAGGGACAGGGACTCGGAGCAGCCCCTTCACTTGAGGGGATTAATTCCTTGCAGAGGGGTCACTCCTGGGGTGTGTGGGGGGTCTGTTATGTCCCCTGGGGTACTGGGGGCACCCAGAGTCCCTGATGTCCCAGCACGAGGGGCCCAGCTGGGTCATTGCCACAGACCCGGGTCCCCTCTGTGCCCCGTCCCCTCCCTCTCTGTCCCCCCGTGGTGCCCCCGGGCCCTGCCCAGGCTCTGCTCTGACCCTTCCCTCCCACAGGATATCTGGGATATGTGAATGTGACCAAGATCCCAGCCGGGGCCACCCACATCAAGGTGACGGACAAGAGCCGCAACTACCTGGGTAGGACGCGAAGTGCCTCCATCCCAGTCGGTCCCAGTCCCTCCCAGTTGGCCCAGGCTGGTGCCAGCTGTGTGTGCGGGCAGGGCAGGGCAGGGCGGGGCAGGGCAGGGGTGGCCGTGTCACGTCGTGCTCTCCCATGTTTGTCCCATGTCGTGCCGTGCCGCTCCCTCCCTCGGATGCTGTTTTGAGCATCGCGGGGTCAGTGAACTCGCAAGCGCTCGGGGCAATTTTCCAGAGGCCGCGGCCGCGTGTTTTGGGAAGGGCTGAGCTGGACCGGGGCCAGACCGGCCACTGCAGCACCAGGACAGGGACCTCCATCCCCACCCTCGTCCCCTTTCCCATGCAGCTGGAGCCTCTTCCCCGTCCCAGCCGGGATCTGGGGGTCGGGGCTGGGTTTGCACACCAGGGTTTGGCTGCGGCTCGGGCCCGCAGCCAAGATCCTACAGGAACGCGGATTCCCGGATTCCCGGAGCCCCGAGCGCGGCTCCCCGGCCCACGCTGCCCTCCCGCGCCGGGAGAGGCCTCCGGTGGGGAGCCGGGCGGGGGTCCCGGGGGCCGTGCGGGGCTCGGTTTGCCGGAGCCGCTCCCTCCCGCAGCGCTGATGGCGAGTGACGGGCGCTACGTCCTCAACGGCGACTGGGCCATCGCCTGGCCGGGGCCCTACGAGGCCGCCGGCACCCTCCTGACCTACAGCCGGGCCCCCGACGGCACCGAGAGCCTGGAGGCGCCCGGACCCACCCACGAGGACCTGCACGTGATGGTGAGGGCAGGGGGACACGGCGATGGGGACCGCCACCCCCGCTGCCATCGCCCCTCCCAGCCCGGCTCGTGTCCCCCCCGCCCCAGGTGCTGCTGCAGGAGCCCAACCCCGGCATCGAGTACCAGTTCTGGCTGCCCCGCGGGCACCCCCAGCTCGGCCGCGGTGACACGAGCCCCCTGCGGCAGCCCCAGCCCCGAGGGGCCGGCAGCCCCCCACCCCCGGAGCCCCCGCGCACCCCGGCCCCCGCACCGCCCCCACGGCCCGGGGGCTTTGCCACGGAGCCACCGCCGAGGAGCCCCCCTGGCCGGAGCCAGGATGGGGCTACCGCAGGTACATCCTCGGGGGTCCCCGCAGCCCCCCGCGCCCCTGCTGGGAGCATCCTGGGCTGCCCAGGTGGGGCAATAAGATGAGGATCCTTAAAAGGACCCTAAAAGCCTTCGCCAGGGCTCTCAGGAGCCCCGTGTGACCCTCTCTGGGGTCTGGACCCTCAACCTCCCCTCCCAAAGTTGCATGAGGGGGGTTTGGGGGGTCAGGAGTCCCCTCTGCCCCCTCAATTGCTGCAGTTTTATCCCTGCAGGGCGCTGCGGGAGGTGCCGCCCGCCCAAGGGGCGCTCCCAGCGCATCCGGCACTTCTGCCTGAGCGACTTCGGTGAGCGCCGGGCCGGGAGGGGCTCGGGACGGTGTCGGGGGCGGGACAGGGCCGGGGACATTGCCAGGGACAGTGCCAGGAGCGGGAAGGAGCTCAGGGTGGTGCTGGGGGCGGTGCTCAGGGCGATGCCAGAGGCAATGCCGGCGATGGAAGGGGGCTCAGAATGATGCCAGGGATGATGAGAGGAATGGGAAGGGGCTCAGCGCCATGCTGGGGATGGGAAGAGACTTGGGGTGATGCCAGAGGCGATGCCACGGGCGGGAAGGGGCTCAGGCTGCCCCATCCTCACCCCCGCAGTGTTCCACGGGCGGATCCTGGCGCGGCGCGTGGTGGGGCGGGAGACGCGCTACGAGGTGGAGGTGAAGGCGCGGTACCGGCAGCGCTTCCCGCTGGTGGCCCGGGAGTACCTGTGGGTGCCCAACACCTGCGGGTGCCCCACGCTGCGCGAGGGCGGCGAGTACCTGCTGATGGCGCGGCGCCACGTCAACCACGAGCACACCCTGAACCGCATCCTGCTGCAGGACGACGGCTACGCCCGGCCCTGGACGCCCCGCGAGGCCCGGCTGGTGCGGGAGGCGGCCCGGCACTGCCCCCAGCCCCGGCCACCCTGAGCCCCGTCCCGGCACGGGACCCCGAGGGCGAACCGGCTGCTCCTGCCGGGCACCGAACCCTTCCCATGCCCCCTCCCCGCAATGGACCCCCCGCCCATCTCGCCGTCCTTGGGGTCCGCGTGGTGGAGGGGGGTGGTAATTTATTATTTTTGCAGAAAATAAATCGTTTATCCCCTCACTCGCCGCGTGTCCCTTCCCGCCTGGCGACGGCCCAGGGTGTCCTCCCATTTCAGGGGGTTCCCTCTGTGTCCCCGTGGGCAGGGGGTCGCCTCCGTGTCCCCGCGCTGAGCCCCAGGAGCAGCTCCCACCCGGCACGGCGTGTCCCCGTCCCCATGGCCGCGTGCCAGGCTCTGCCTGCCGGGGTCGGGGACCTCCCGCTTATCTCCCTTCCGGCGGAGCCGAGCGTGTCCCCCGCCCGTGCCAGAGCCCCCCCGCCCGTAACCCAACCCTTGGGCTGGTGGCGGCCACCGCGGGGCCCCTGTGGGGACAGGATGTGACCGGGGGCGCTGGGGCACCCCGGGGGCTTCGCCCGCTCGGGGGTCCCTCGGGGTGGGCTTGGAGCTGGTGCCAGGAAAAGCCGAGACCTCCCAGCTCATGCAGGTGGGGACTGTCCCCAAACTGGGGCTCTGGGGTGTCCCGAGTGGCAGCTGCCAGTCGAGGAAGATCCTTGTCACATCGGGTCGCATCACCACGAGCCACAAATGAGCCCTGGGACCAGCTGGGGAGTGGCAGAGCTGAACCCCAGCTGGTCCCAGTAAAGTCTGAGTAGTGATTCCAGGTGCTCCGGGATGACTCGGGCTGCAAAGGTGCCTCCACCCTATAAAAATGCTCCCTCCCACCCCCCACCCCATGGTTAATTTGGGGCTTCTGGGGTGGGGGGAGTCTTGTCCCAGCCATGGCAGGTTTGGGGGCCACCCCACGCACAAAAAAACCCTCCAGAGAGGACCAGGGGCTCTCGACCCCGAGGGCTGCGGCTCGTGGTCGGGCCAAGAGCCGGCAGAGAGAGGGGGAGCAGGGGGAGCGCGTCCCGCGGGGGTGGGCGCGTGTGCCCACCTCCCCCACCACGCCCGGGAAGGGGCGGCTGGTCCGGCGGGGCCCCGAGGAGAGTCCCGGCGCCGGGGGAAGCGGTGAGCGCCTCCCTGCCCGGGGAAATCCCTGCGCGGGGCAGGGGGGGCTGCCCTGGCTGTGCTGACAGGACCCCTCTGCCCCACAGGCCCTGCGAGACCCCCACCACCGCCCTGCCCCGGGGGCTCCTATTTCTCGGAGGTTGCACATCAGGATCCTGCTTTCCCTGCGGCCCCCAGCCTGTGAGTGTGAGGGGGGGTCCCATAGCCCCCCAGTATGTGTGGAGGGGGGTCTAACAGCCCCCCCAGCACCACTGACCCTCTGCCCTCCCCCTCCAGGCTGAGCCCCGGGGCCCTGACCCCTGTGAGGGACGGGCCCCGCAAGGTGCGGAGGAAGCTGCAGCACACCCTGGTCCTGGAGCTGGTGAGCTGGGGGGGTCAGGGGGGCTCTGCAGCGCCTGGGGCTGGGGGCTGACCCTGTTCCCTGTCCCCAGGATGGGATCCTGCTCTACTCCTCCCTCCTCGCCCACGGGCAGAAGGATGCCACGGCCACCTTCACCACGGACTTCCAGGCGAGTTCCTACAAGGTGGGTGCCCCAGGCTTGGGACAGTGGGGGGGTTGGGGAGCTGTGATTTGGGGCTGTGGATGACGTGGCTCTTCAATGCCACCCCATGTGGCCTCTGTGCCAATGTCCCTTGCAGCTGAAGGGGAAGGGGCTCTGAAATCCCATTGGTGAGGGGGTGAGGGATCCTGCTGTGAGGGCACTGAACCCCCCTTGGGGCTCCCCTTGCTGTCACAATGGGGGTGCTGGAGGTTTTCCAAGATGCTGTTCCCTCCCAGGTCCACGTGAAGCTGCGTCCACATGCGCAGGAGTTCTTGGAGAGCCTTTCCAAGACCTACGAGGTACCCAGAGCCCCCAGGCTCTATGGGGTGACCCCCGGGGGGTTGGGGGGACTCAAGCAGCCCATGCACGGACCTTCCCCCTCTCTCTGCCAGATCATCATCTACACCACTGCGAAGAAGGACTATGCCAAGAAGCTCCTGGAGGTGCTGGACCCCAAGAAGAAGCTGATCAGGTGATGGTGCTGGCGGTGCCCTGCTGGGGACCCCCTGTGTGGCAGGGTGGGGTCCCCACGCCTCTGTCTCCCTGCCAGGCACTGCCTCTCCCAGTCGGATTGTGTCTGCTCCCAGGGCTGCTACTGGAAGGACCTGACCTGCCTGGGCAGGGACTTGGCCAAAGTGGTGGCCCTGGACCACACCATGCAGGGCTTCCCTGCCCAGGTAGGGCAGTGCTGCTCCGAGGGGGATTTGCGTGTCCCAGTCCCCGGGTCGGATCCCTGTGCGTGATCCCACCTTCTCCCTGTGCCCCTCAGGCTGCCAACTGGATCCCGGTGCCACCATGGTCTGGGGACCCTCAGGATGAGGAGCTGCTGCACCTCATCCCGCTGCTGGGCCAGCTGGGCCAGGCGGTAGGACACGGGGATGGGGACGTGGGGATGGGGACAGGAAAGGGACGTGGGGATGGGGACAGGAAAGGGACAGCCACTCTGGCACAACCCACCCCTAACCCCCTTTCTCCCTGTGCAGGAGGACGTGCGCCCCGAGATCCAGAGGCATTTCCAGCCCTGCCAGCTGCCCGCTGAGGATTAGGCCAGCCTGGAGGAGCAGGATGGGGGAACACCTCCGGGAGAGGCCTGGAGAAGCTCTGTGCTCAGGGGCATCCAGCACTTCACCCTACGGACCAGGGCCGGATGGTTGTGCCAGGACTCTCCCTTGGTGTTTGCAGGATCCTAGCTCATCCCTGGGGGCTTGGGGGTGCCCCCCAAGGAGAGCCGGGGCCTTTGGAGACAAAGCTCCATCTTGGCTCCCTCCTCCCTCTACTCTGTGAGGTCCAGCCAAGGTTTTCACGGGTCATTATAAGCTTGGAGAAAGGTCTGGCTCTGCCTCAATTCCCAAAACTCTTCAGCTGAGCAAACACGCTGTGCTGGGGATGGCACAGCCAGGGAAAGGGGGGACACAAACCTGCAGTCCAGGGCCCTGGCACGGGGCCGGTGCCCTTGGGAGGGCCCTGGCTGGCAGCTCTCCCTGTGCCATCCGTGCCCAGTGCCGTGAGTGCCGCATGCCGGGGCACAGCTGCCACTGTGCCTCTGCCAGTCCCCGTGGGACAGAGTGGCTGGGGTGCAGCTACCCCGGGACCCCCTTTTTAAGGCCTAAAGCTGCTGGTGAGCAGGAATTGGGGACTCTGGAGGGGTTCTGGGCTGGCCTCGGCTGCCTCCGCTCCGGCGGAAGCCACGCGGGCTGGTGGCCGGGCTCCTGCCGTGGCCATGTGGGTGCAGCTGTTTGGGGACACGCCACATGTCACATCTCGACCCTCTGCGCCTGGGAAAGGGCACAGCGCTCCTGGCCCCTCCTGGGATGTCTCTGTCCCCGGCGGTGAGGGAGGAGCCACCACCGCTCTCCCCTGTCCACTCACACAGCTGGACACGGGTGGGACCATCCCAGTCGCTGCTGGGAAGGCGAATCACCGTGGGAGAGAGCGGCTGGAAAAGCAACAACCGCTTTATTTCGGATCCCTGCTCCGGCCCGGGCTGTCCCTGCAGCCCAGGCTGGTGTCACTGCGTCCTCCTGGCGCGGGGGCAGCACGGAGGGCGGAGCAGCGTGCGGCACGTGGGGTACAGCACCGCCGCCAGCACCAGGCTGCCGCAGGCCAGGACAGTGAGGAGCAGCAGCCCCCTGCGCAGCCCCGCCGGGCTGGGGGAGCCCTCTGCGGGGTGCTGGCAGGTGTGGGTGATGTCCTGGAAGGTGTGGCCGGACGGACAGGACGTGCAGTTGTTGGCCGAGGCGCCCTGGCAGGTGTAGCAGGAGGGGTGGCAGCTGGCACAGATGTGGGCAGTGGCGCTCCGGGCGTGGCCGTAGTAGCGTGGCGGGCAGTAGGACAGGCAGGAGCCGTGGTGGGTGTACAGGGACCTGCCACAGTCTGTGGAGAGATGCTGGGGTGAGACGCTGGGGAGCAGAGCTTTGTCACTGTCCCCCCCACACCCCCAAAGCCTCCCTCACCCTGGCAGGCTCCCTGCTCATCCCTCCTGAGACACTCGTCGGTGGCGGTGGCTGCGGAGCGCCTGGCTGGCATGTCCTCGTCCGTGCCGTGCAGGTGCAGGATGAAGCTGGTCAGCTGGCCTGGGGACACGAGGGACAGGGGGCTTCTAGGTGAGGGATGTGAGGCTGGAAGTTCTGGGGGTGTGTCCTGCTCCCGGCCCTGTGCTGGCCAGGGAGACCCTCAAAAATGAGAGGGGTTGTGGTCAGGAAGGAGAAATCAATAAACTGTCCATCCACAGGTGGGGGAAGGAAGCATGACCAAGCACAGGGTGACCCCAGTAAAAGTGGGGTTCCGTTCTATGGGGCACCCACCTGTGTTCTGGGCATCACCCCTGTTCTCCAGCTGGAGGGTCCAGATCCCCTTGGGGTTCTCATCCCAGAAGTGCGTGGACATGAAGGTCCAGTCCTTGTAGCCGTCCTGGCTGGTGTCGTAGGGGCTGGAGGAGGAGAGCAGAGCTGGGAGTGGCAGCCCAGGGGCCTGCAGGGGCAGGGTGTGACCTGAAGGGTCACCCTGTGCTTGCTCCGAGGGGCACTCCCAAGTGGCAGGGCTGCAGAGGAGTTCTGGGCTCAGTGAGCCCTTTTTTGGGAGCCTGCTGGCCCTGGGAGCCCCGGTGCTCCCCTCTGTCCTTACCGCAGTGTCACCAGCGTGGACGTGGTCCCCATGGGGCTGCTCAGAGCCACCACCAGGTCCCCCCTGCGGCTGTAGCTCAGGGACAGCTGGACCTGGACGTGCTCCAGGGAGCGGATGCTCTTGGAGCAGGAGGAGGCATCCGTGGAGATGGTGAGCCTGGAGCCGATGTCCCTGTCGAGGACAAGCTGCAGGTCAGGGCATTCCCTCCCTGCCACGGGTGTCCTGCCCTGTGGCCTCCAAGCACAGCAGAGCCCGTGCAGCACAGATCCCTTTTTGAGCCCCTGTGCTTGTGGTGGGCCCAGCAAGTCCCCGTGGGAGGCTGGACCTGGGGTCACTGTCCCTTACCTGGGCACCTGGATGGCCTGGACCGAACACTTCTCCTGGGGCCGTGTTCCTGTCCACGTGGAGGCCGCCTGCACCAGCAGCCCCGCGTCCAGCAGCCCGTAGCCGTAGTAGTGGCTCACTGGGATGCAAGTGCCACCCAAGAGAGGGACCCATGAGCCTCTCGGTGCCACCAGGGGTTGCTGGAAGGTGTTTGAGGGGCACTGCACTCACCCCTGCGCCCGGCGCCGTTCTCAGCCCAGTCCTCTGCCTGCAGGTGAGCAGGTCTGGAGGCCCTGATGATCAGGTGCTGCAGGTCACGCCAGGTCAGGGCTGGGCTGGAAGCAAGGAGGATGCAGGACAGAGGTCTGGGTTAGTTTTTAATGGGGGGATTTGGTTCTTCTGGGGTGGGTAGAGCAACTGTCAGCCCAAGTTGATCCCCCCACGACCTCCTTTGGTCCTCCTTTGGAGCAAAGAGCTCCAGAGGACAACCCTCGGGCTCTCCCATGGCCCTGGGGGAAGCCACGGCTTTGCACCCCAACCTTCCTGCTGCACCCCAACCTTCCTGCTGCCCCTCCCCTTTCTCATCCCTGGGTCGTGTCCCTCTGTCTCGGTGTCACCTACTTGGCCTCCAGTGCCAGGGCCACCATGCCTGCAGCCAGCGGGGCCGAGGCAGAGGTGCCGGTGTGTTTGTCTGTGCAGCGGTGGTGCAGGTCAGTGGTCACCTGTGGGGGACAGGGGGGGGTCTCAGGACTGTTTCTAAGAAAGCTGCCTGCAGTTGGGTACCTCCAATAAATTCTCCTTTTGGGACCCAGCTAAGGAGAAGTGGGACCAGCCCAGCCCATGCTGGGGTTGGTGTCTGGCCTGGAGCTGCTGCTCTGGCAGAGCTGTTGTGACACTCACGATCTGCACCTTGCTGGTGGTCCTGCTGCTGTAGGTGGTGGTGAGGATGGCGGGGCAGCTCTCGCTGTAGCGGGGCCGCTGCCCGTCCCCCAGGACGCTGCCCACCGACACCGTGTAGATGCTGTTGGTGTACCCATCGCAGTTGCAGTTGTCGTAGTTGGTGCCACCGTTGCCCGAGGCCCAGATGAAGATGGAGCCGAGCCCACCCCGTCCCTGTTGAAGAGCAGAGGGGAGTGAGCAGGGTGTCCTCGTGTCCCTGTTGCCCCCGAGGCCAGGGCTGGGCTTACCTGGACGACCCCTCTGTGGAAAGCGGCCTCAGCCAGGACTCCGGGCCCATCCACCGTCCTGCCATCGTCCTCGGGGCCCCAGCTGGCGCTGTAGATGTGGATGTACTGGGGCTGCAGGCTCAGGGCCTGGGCCTCCACTATGTCCATGATGGAGCCATCCAGCATCCGCACGCCTGAGGGCAGGCACCAGGCAGCCGTGGCCGGGAGAGGCTGAGGTGGCTCCGAGGGGACAGGAGCCACACACGTGCCACACATGTGCCACACCAAGGGCAGGGCCTGGGGGCACCTTGCCAGGCCCCCCCTGACCTTCAAGCAGCTTTCACGTGCCCCTGCCCTAAGGAGATCAGCCCCCCTCCGGTCTGTGCCCTTCCCAAAGCTCCTCATTAAGCTTTTTGTAATTAAGCCCAGGCAGTGCTCCTGGCTTTTAACCCCCTTTGGCACCTTCACTTCCACAGCGGAGCCTGAGCCTGGTGTTGGGCTGAGCATCAAAGCCCTGGCAGCACCCACCCACCCTCCCTGTAAATCCCAGAGCAGCCCCACCTGGGCTCCTGCATCCCCACAGGGGGCTGGAGCTGATTTCCAACTTCCCTCACAGAGGAGCAACGTCTCACCTCCGATTTTGGCGTTGTAGGCGACGCCGGCACCACAGATTCCATTGTTGGCCACAGCTGCCACTTCCCCGGCGCAGCGCGTCCCGTGCCTGGGGCAACAGCATGACTCTGAGAGGGGTGGGGGGCCTGGGACAGCCCCAGCCCCCCCAGAGCTGACCCCCCCAGTGTGGGGAGCTGGGCAGAACCCACCAGTTCTTGTCGCTGTCGCTGTATCGGGGCTGGGGGTCGGGGTCGTTGCTGTTGAAGTCGTAACTCGCCAGCGGGTCCTGTTACAGAGCGAGGCAGCGGCGTGAGCCGGGCAGGGCTGTGACAGCTCGGCACAGGCGCCTGGCACCCAGCCCGGCGCTGGCACCGCCGAGGGACCCGCCTGCCAGCCCGGGGGACAGCGGGGCCCCTTCGTGCCAAGCTGCGCTGGGAGCTGGAGCTAAACCGAGCCCTGAGAGGGAAGGGGCTCAGCCCGGAGAAAAGGAGGAGCAGGAGGCACCTTCTGGTTCTGTACCACTCGCTGACAGGAGGGGCAGTCATAGGGGTTGGGCCCAGGGGACAACAGGACAGGAGGGAACAGCCTCAGGCTGTGCCTGATGGGACATCAGCAGGAATTTCCGCATGGAAAAGGTGGTCAGGGCTTGGCAGGGATTGCCCAGGGAGGTTTGGTGTTCCTGGAGGTGTCCACGGAAGGGCTGGAGGTGGCACTCGGTGCACTGGGCTGGTGAGAAGGTGGGCACAGGTTGGACTCGATGATCCTGAAGCCCTTTTCCAGCCTCGGTGGCTCTGGGGGTGTGCAGGCGGGGCTGAAAGCAGCACAGCTTTGCTGTTTGACAGAACCCAGCGTGCCCTGAGGGTGACCCTCGCTGGTCACACGGCCCTGGGAGAGCAGCCACGGCAGCGTTCCACACAGCCAGGGCTGCTTTTCCTTCCCGGGAGGGTTTGCCAGCTCTGCTGCCTTTGCAGCTTGCTGTAATCACCCCTCTCCGGGGGCTCCGGTGTGTGTACAAGTTGTAACATTTCCCCGGTGCGAGATTGCACCGTGGGAGGCTCCAAACCGTGGATCCAGCCCTGGAGGAGCCGAGCTCCCACCGGGAGTGCTGGAGGTGGGCTGAAGGCATCGACCCCCACCCTCCCTGGAGGAGCCGCTCCCTGGACCCCCCCCTTAGTTACGTAGTTGGCGGCCAGGTCGGGATGATCCTTCTCCAGCCCATCATCCAGGACAGTCAGCACCACCCCCAGCCCCGTGTAGCCTCTGCTCCAAGCCGTGAGGATGTTCAGGTCGGGATGGACGTCGTTGTTCTGAAAAACAGATTAAATTTGATCGGCAGCCGGGGTCACCTCGCAGGAGTCCTGCTGCCTCATCACTGCCGGCATTAGCTGGGTTTATGTCTTGGTGGGGCACTGGGAAGGGCACTGCCAGGGGGCAGGGAGGGATCCTGCCCCTCTGCTCAGCCCTGGAGGCACTTCTGGGGTGCTGTGCCCAGCTCTGGGGTGCTGTGCCCAGCTCTGGGCTCCTCGGGACATGCAGCTCCCAGAGTGGGTCCAGCAGAGGGTCACAAGGTCGAGGAAGGGATTGGAACATCCTGACAAGGAAAAGCTGAGGGAGCTGGGGTTGTTCTGCCTTGAGAGGGATCCTCAGCCCTGGGTGTCCCTGTCTGTTGCCCTGGGAGGGCTCAGGGCAGGGACCAGAAATGGCACCAGAGGAAGGGGCAGGGACTGATCCCAGGAATTCCCCTGCACAGGAGGAAGAACTTCTTCACTGTGCAGTACCTGAGCCCTGAACAGAGGCCAGAGGGGCTGTGGAGTTTCCCTCCCTGGGGATATCCCAGAACAATCCAGACCCAATTCTTTGCCTCTGGGATGGTGCTGAGCAGGAAGGGAGCACTGGATGTACCACTGCTCCCCTCCATCCCGCGACTGGGGTGGGGATGAGGAGGGAAGCAGCCGGATCTCACCATGTACCACTGCTTGGGGAACCAGGGGTCCGTGGGCACCACGCCCGTGCCTCTCTTGGAGCGCCTCTTCAGCGTCTGCTGCTCAAACCACAGGACCTGGGCGGGGAGCAGCGCTGTGGGTGCCGGGCCGTGCCTGCCCACAGCTGTCCCCTGGCTCCCCGTGCCTTCCTCCCTACCTGGGGGTCCCTGGTGAGCCGCATGTGCCACCCCCAGTGCCGGCTCAGGGCTCTCTGCCGGCTGCCGCGGTGGCTGAAGTGATGAAAGGGCTCTCCCTCCATCACCTGCGGGCACAAAGAGCTGCTCTGAGCTTTTCTGGGGGCCGGCAGTGCCGGCCCCGCGGGCTGTGCAGGTCAGAAGGGTGGACTGAACATGAGCAGGACAGGCAGAAAGTGTCACTTGGGGACAGAATGGAGTCCTGGGGAGGGGGTGGGTGCCTCGGGGGTCCCTCACTCACCCCTGCACACTCAGAGGCCGTTTGCTCTGAGGCTGGGGGGACGCTGGCACAGAATTCCCAGATTCCCAGGAAGTGTTGGAGGGGAAGTGTTGAGCAAGTGTTGGATGGGGCTTGGAGCCACCTGGCCTAATGGAAGATGTCCCTGCCCATGGGACAAGCGAAGGGAACGAACTGTGGCGACACAGGGCGGCTACCAGCAAGAAGACCGGGCCAAGGGCACACGGGGTGGGCTGGGCCCACCTTCCCCGCCCTGGCCGCACCTGGCCCAGGTAGAGCAGCCCGTGCCGGCGGGCCAGAGCCCGGGCGTCCCGCAGCCCCGCCGCCACCCGCACGGCCCAGCTGCTGAGATAGACTCGGGGCTTGGCGGGGCCAGGAAAGGCGGCGGCGGCCACCGCGAGCAGCGCGAGCAGCACCGGGAGCAGCACCGGGAGCAGCGGCAGCGCCGGGCCGGGCCGGGCCGCCATGAGGCCGCGCTGCCATGGCAACGGCGTCGGCCCCGCCCCCCGCACGGCCGCACCTCATTGGCTCGCTGATCCCCGCCCCGCCCTCTCATTGGCCACGCCCCTCCACTGAGCACCGCCCCCCTCCCGCTGGCCACGCCCCCCGGACACGCCCCCCAGCGGAGCGCTCGCCGGGCCGGGGTCGCACCGGGGCCGCTCCGGGGCCGCCGCCGCCGCTTCCCCACCGCCACCGCTGCCATGGGCTCCGTGCAGCAGCGCCTGGAGCGCTTCCTCTACAGCCCCGGCCCCATCGGCGACCTGCTGGCTCGGCTGGAAGCCCGTACCGGCGTCCAACGGCTTTACCTGGCCACAGGTGCGACCGGTACCGCGGGGCTTCCCCGGTTCTGTCCCCTTCTCCCCCGTATCGTGGGGCGCCTTGGCAGCTGCTCACCGTGGCTCTGGGCTCAGCACGGGGGCACGGGGAGGGCAGGCAGGACCGCCCTGGTTTGGGGGTGCGGAGGGGGCTGGGGGTGCCGGGGGTGACATCGCTGTCACCGCACTGCCCTCGCCTTCCGCAGGCACCAAATCCCGAAACCCTAAAGCTCGCAGGGTCCGAGGGTCAGAGGTGTCAGAGAGACCCTCGAGACCCCTGGCCCTGACGGGGGGCGTCCCCATTCTGGGTGAGCCCCCAGATCGTGGTGGGTCAGATGGGGCACTGGGGATGGCAGCTCGTCCCTCCGTGTCCCACTGGTGCGACCGTGGGGATCCGGCCTTTAACCGGATCCCTGTTGTTCATTAATGAGGAACCAGCCGGATTCTCCCTGGGGATCCTCCTCCTGGCACGCCGTGCCCCCTCTTCTCTGACCCTCGGCCCTGTGCCCTCTCTGCCAACTTGAACTGGCCTCGTCCACGTGCTCCAGTTTGAGATTTGGTGCCACTCAGGCGTCTTCCAAGCAAAACAATCCCAGGGATTTGGTCAGGCTTAGCCGTGATGGACTTTTGGGGTAGAACAAGAGTAACCCCACCAAAAAGGGATGGTTCTGCATTCTGGATCCCTGTCCTGGAAAGGAGAAGCTGTTGCTGAACTAAAAATTCCGATTTCTCCCTCTCATAGCTCTGGAGCAGTCCCTAATTTGTGTTTGAGCCCGTGGGCTGGGGTTTGGAGCAACCTCTGGGCAGCACCACCTCCAGCTGCTCCCTCAGCGAAACCTTTCCTGGGTTTTTGCTGTTACATAAATTTCTCTGGGAGTTTAAATCCTGCGAAATCCCTTCTAAGGCTCTTGGGGAATGAAACCCAGCACTGCCTGGACCTGCCTGCCCTCCTTGGAGGGAGGTTTGGGATTGCTCCAAAGCCACGTTGCTCCTGCCCGTCTCCCAGGAAGGACCCGGAGCTGTGGGTGCCCCGGATCGGGGCCGGAGCTCAGCCCAGGAATGCTGCAGGGAGCAGAGCTGGGATTATCCGCCCTCAAAACCCGAGCAAGGACTTTAATTCAGCAGCACAGCCAGGTTAATTCCCAGCTTTCCCACTGCTGCTGGAGGAGTTTGTTCCGGTGCTGGGGAGAAGCTGCTGGGCCGCACAAAATGCTCCATCCCGAGTATCCCTGAGGTTTTCCTGCCCTCGGCTTCCATCCCAAAAGCTCCCTGTTCCACCTTCCCCAGCCACGCTCTCTCCCAGCTCTGCTGCAGCCTCCTGCGAGTGTCCGGGCGCTGGGCAGGCTCCAGCCCCCGACGGCGGCGGCTCAAATTTAATTGAGCGATCTAATTGAGCGGGAGGGCAGCGGGATTGGATTGCCGCTCCCAGGGGAGCCAACCCTTCCTCTGCCGGGCTGCTCGGCCGCGGGGAGCGCCTGCTCCGGGAGCAGGGCTCGTCCTTGAGCCGGAGCTCGGGGAACGCCGAGCGGCTCCGGGCCCCGCGCGGGGGAGACGAGCGGAGCCTTGACTTTGGACCATGGGCGTGTTGTCAGCGTCTCCGGTTCCTGCCGCCCTGGCCCCGCTCCAGGGGCGAAAGTGCTGCGAGATTGGGGTGGTGAAGTCCCATCCCAGCCAGGGGAAGGGACGAAGGGTGACAGGAGCGGGTCACGGGTCCCTCGGGGAGGAGCGGACTCCGCCACGTGCCTCGTTCCATCGAGCACCTCAGCGACGTGGGATTAATCCGGGGTGGTTTTTACCTCCTGGCACACGCCCGTTCCTGCTCTGGGATGAGAATCCTGCTCCGGAGACCGAGCGGGGTCTCCCCTGGTGACAGCAGGCTCCAGAGCGTCCCCTGTGCCCCGCAGGCTCCCTGGCTTTCCTGGGGCTGTACCTCATGTTCGGCTACGGCGCTTCCCTGCTCTGCAACGTCATCGGCTTCGTCTACCCCGCCTACGTCTCGTAAGTACCTGTCCCACACCTGGAGAGCGTTCTGAGGGTCTCCCTGCTCAGTCAAGAGGCAGTTATGGCTGGGAAGCTCTTGAGACCTTCCTGGAAAGGCTGGGACCGTGCTAGCCCAGAGCAGCCCGTGGGCAGGTTCCCTCCGGGGTGTGGGGGATTTGGGAAGGTGGAGCCCAGCCCAGGACTGCAGCAGCCGTGTCCTTCCTTCCTTCCTTGTTTCCTTCTTTCCTTCCTTGTTTCCTTCCTTCCTTGTTTCCTTCCTTCTTTCCTTCCTTGTTTCCTTTCTTGTTTATTTCCATTTCCTTCTTTGCTTCCTTGTTTCCTTCCTTCTTTCCTTGTTTCCTTCTTTCTTTCCTTCCTTGTTTCCTTCCTTCCTTGTTTCTTATATTGTTTCCTTGTTTCCTTCTTTGCTTCCTTGTTTCCTTCCTTGTTTCCTTCCTTCCATCTTTCCTTCCTTCCTTGTTTCTTATATTGTTTCCTTGTTTCCTTCCTTGTTTCCTTGTTTCATTCCTTCCTTGTTTCATTCCTTGTTTCCTTCCTTATTTCCTCCCTTGTCCTTCCGCAGCATCAAAGCCATCGAGAGCAACAGCAAGGAGGATGACACCATGTGGCTCACGTACTGGGTGGTCTACGGCGTCTTCAGCATCGCCGAGTTCTTCTCCGACCTTTTCCTCTACTGGTTCCCCTTCTACTACGCCGGGAAGGTAAAGGGCCGTGCCGGGCTCCTCCCGTGCCACGGCTGCACAGGAGGAGCTGCGTGTGCTGGGCTCTGAGCAGCAGCAGGGTGCTGGTGGTGATGCCCAAAGAGGCTCCCTGGAACGGAGGCTGGATGGTGTTAAAGGAATAAAGAGGGGATTTATTAAAAGGCTTTCGCAGGATACACCTTGGGCACTGTGAGAGCCCGGCCGTGGCTACACCCAAGATGGACCCCGTGTCGTGGGTTTTCACATTTTCTATGTTTTGGTCCATTTCCATTTTGGGGTTAATTGTCCGATTCCAGCTCTGGGTTATGCAGTCCCATGCTCCCAAGTTTGCTCTCCTAAATTTGCTGTTGTTGATACTTTTTGGGCCTGAAGCTGCAGCGGTGTCCCTGGTTCTGGGGCTGGAAAAGGATTGTGTGCCTGAGCTGTGAGGAGAACTTACTAACACTTTATATGAAGTCCAGAGTTATAAACTAATGCAGTACAGAACCTGGAATATATGAAAGCTGGAACTTAAGGCATCAGAGGAGCTGCACCCAGCTCAGATCCTGGGACTCCAGTGAGCTCCAGCCTTGGGCACTGCTGAGTGGCCAGGAGCTGGGTGGCCCTGGAGCAGCTGAGCCCCTCCTGTGCCCACAGTGCCTGTTCCTGGTGTGGTGCATGGCCCCAGTGCCCTGGAACGGCTCCCAGGTCATCTACCACAGCATCATCCGGCCCTTCTTCCTCAAGCACCACCGGACCGTGGACAACATGATGGGTGACTTTGGCACCAAGGCCCTGGACGCGGCCTCCACCGTCACCCGAGAAGGTAACTCCGGTCCCCCGTCCCTCCCTCCTGCTCCGTGTCCCGGTTTTCCCAGCGCGGGGGCGTGGGCAGCTCGTTAAGGACCAGCAGGTGATTATTTCTGGTGCCCGTGGGCCCAGCCCCGTGCCAGGAGCCCCGGGGCTCACAGTGCCCTCTCTAACCTCTCTCTCCTCTCTGCGCTGCGCGGTGCAGTCCTGCAGACTCTGGCCAAGAGCAGAGCCCGGCTGGCGGCCGGGGTGGCCCCGCATCCCAGCCTGCCCGTAGGTACCGAGCCGCGGCTCCCGCTGCCGCCGCGCGGGAACGGGGCCGGGTCCCGTGTCCACCGTGGCACCGCCCAAACCGCTCTGTTCCCGCACAACCGGCCCTTTCTCCCGTGGCGTGGGTAGAGCAGGCGCTTCCCTCCCGCTTCTCCGTAGCCAGACCCCATCCGTGCGTCCATCCGTGCGTCCATCCGTGTGTCCATCCCTGTGCCCACGTGTCCTTAGCGCTGTTGCCGACCCGGGGCTCCTCGGCAGGCCCGGCTGTCACCGCCGTGCCCAGCGGGACGGCGACGCGGCGCCGGGCAGTGCCCCAGGACACCGGGCACTGCCGCGGGGACGGGCACTAACGCCGTCCGTGTCTCCGCAGGCGTCAAAGCATCCCTGAACCTGACGGAGTTAGTGCAGAAGGCGAAGTAAGAGAAGCATCGGGGCCATTGGTACCGGCACTACAGCGCCGGTACGGGCATCAGTACCGGCACCAGCGGCCCCAGTACCGGCACCACGCTCCCAGGACTGGTACCGGCAACCCTCGTTCTGGCACCGAAGTCCCCCCTACCGGCACTACAGACACCGGTACCGGCACCGTGCTCCCGGTACTGGTACCGGCATCTTCCGTTCTGGCACCGAAGTTCCCCATACAGACACCGGTACCGGCACCGTGCTCCCAGTACCGGCACCATGGCGCTGTTAACGGTACCGGCCAGCCCGGGCCGCACCCGTCCGGGATCCCGAGTTTCTCCAGTCCGAGTCCGTTGTACCCCAGCCCCCCAATAAACCCCGGTGCCCACCGAGCGCCGCTCCCGTCCCGCGTGTTCCGTGACACCGCGCGGCGCCTTTAAGAGCGGCTGGGGGCGGAGCCTTTGGGCGGGGGGCGGGGCTGCCGTGATGACGTAAAGGGGCGTGGCGGAAGTGCGGGCGGTATCCGGGGGTCCGTCTGTCGGTCCGTCTGCGGTGCCGGGGGTCGGTCTGTCCGGTGGGGGGACCGGGGGGCTCTGTCTGTGTGTCCGGGGGGCGGAGGGGGCCGGTTTGTCCGTGCGGGGGTGGGGCTCTGTCCGTCCGTCTGTCTGTCCAGCGGCGGGGCAGGGAGGGGTCTGTCTGTCTGTCTGTCCATCCAAAGGGCGGGGGGGGGGGGTCGGTCCGTCGGGGGGGAAGGGAGTCGGTCTGTCGGGGTGGGGGGGGGGGCAGCCCAGGGGATCTGTGTGTCTGTTTGGAAGGCAGGCAGGTGTCTGTCTGTCTGTCTGTCCGGAGGGGAAGGTTGAGGGGAGTCTGTTTGTCCATCCGGGGTTACAGCGAGGGGGCTCTGCCTGCTGCGGGGGGTCCGTCTGTCTGTCCAAACAGCGGCACAAGGGGTCAGTCCGCCTTGGGGGGATAGAAAAGGGGAGGTGTCTGTCTGTCTCTCTGTCTGTCTGTCTGTGTGTCAGCGCAGCGCCCTGACCTCCCCCCTCCGCAGCCTCTCCCACATGAGCCTCCCCCGGGATGAGCTTCAAGGCCAAGCGGGTGCTGCTCACCCGCCCTGAGCCTCCCAGCGTGGAGCAGATCCTGGCCGACGTGCAGGGCACGCACCCCTCCGACCCCGTGTTCGTCCTCCCCGCCGAGCCCCCCCAGGACCCCGGCCCCGCTCCAGGTGAGCCCACGCTGGGGAAGGGGGGGAAGCGGGGACCCCCCAGCCCCGCTGAGCCCCAGCTCTGCCCGCCAGGCTGCCCCGAGCCCGCGGCCGAGGAGCGGGAGCGGCTCTACCGGCAGATCCGCTCCTACGTGGGCATGAACCAGCGGCTGCAGCGATCCCGGGAGCAGCTGCGGGAGCGGCGCCGGGAGCTGCAGAGGGTCGGGGAGGCGCTGGACCGCGGCATCGCCGAGATGAGGCAGAAGGCGTTCTGAGGAAGCGTGGTGGGCGCCTCGGGACACCCCACGCTGTGGTTTCACCTTCCCAAAACCGTTTGCATCGGGAGGATCCGGATTTCCTGGGACAGCCCCGGCTGTGCCACCCCAGTGACATTTTCTCAGGGAGCACCGGGAGCCGCCAGGCCAGCACAGTGGCACCTTCCTGGTGCTGGGATGAAGGCTTGCACCCCTCCTTCTGCCCCTGAACCGGCTGCCACGTCCCCCGTGGGTGGCACATCCTCTGCTCCCTACGACTTTTCCCTCTGGTACTTGCCCGAGGATGACCACGTCGCCTCCCGCATCGCAGAGCGCCTGAGGGAGGAGGGATTTCGGGGCTTCACCGAGCACCAGGACCAAGTGGCCGGGACATCCGTCATCCTGACGGCCATGGAGGCCATCGAGGCCAGCCGGGTGGCCATCCTGCTGCTCTCGGCCAAGTCCGTGGGCGACCGGTGGTGCCAGCGCGTGTCCCAGTGGAACCTGTTCTGCAATATCCACCGGCGCGGCCCCAGGGTGGTCCCCGTGTGCGTGGGGGTGACCAGAGCCGAGGTGCCGCCGTTCCTGCAGCACCTCGTCCCGCTGGAATACCAGAACGAGTTCTTCTTCCAGCGGCTGCTGGCCAGCCTGAGGGCCCGCCCAAGGAGCGGGGCCAGGCGGGTCCCGCCCAAGGGCACGAACTGAGGCACCGCCGGGGCTGGGTCGGGGGCCGGCACCGCCCCATGGTGTGAAAAACTGCCCTGTTTTGCTAATAAAGGTGGTGGGAATGCGCCACGCAGCACTGTGGGCTGTCCTAAATCTCATAAACCCCCATTTTTGGGAGCTGAATGTGCCACTTTCTGTCTGCAAAGCCGAGCGCTGGGGCAGGGGGGTGTGGGTGTTTCCCACCCTCACAGGTGTGACCTTGTGGGTGCTTCTTCCCCTTCCTGCCCCGCTGCTGCCCTGCTCCGCTGTCACACGCCACCCGAGGCTCCTCCAGCTCGGCAGCTGCACCGGGAGACGCAGAGGGGACGGGATGAGGGCCAGGAGCTGCCTGGGGCTGCTGCTGCTGCTGCTGCCGCCCCTCCCGTGGGCTGAGCACCGGGCCGGTGGGTCCGGCGTGGGCTCGGACTCACCGGCCGGGGCGGTGGCTGGTGCTGGTGGGGACGGGACTTGGCTCCAGCCGTCGATCATCGGGGCACACGAGGCCAAAAAACACTCCCGGCCCTACATGGTGTCGCTCCAGTTCGAGAGGAATCACTCCTGCGGGGCAGCGCTGCTGTACCGGAGCTGGGCGCTGACGGCCGCGCACTGCCTGCGTGGGAAGTGAGTCCGGCACGGCTGTGTCCTGCCCGGGGAGGGGACGGGGCTCCCGGTGACCGGCACCGGGCTGACAGCACTGCCGGGGTTGGGACGGGGCTCCCGGTGACCGGCACCGGGCTGACAGCACTGCCGGGGTTGGGACGGGGCTCCCGGTGACCGGCACCGGGCTGACAGCACTGCCGGGGTTGGGACGGGGAGTTGAAAAAGGAGCGTCTGGTGGTGGGGCTGCACAAGCTGAGGGACAGCGGAGCGAACACCCAGAGCTTCCACATCCGGGCTGCCTGTCCCCATCCCGGCTACGACTATCAGACGATGGAGAACGACCTGCTCCTGCTCCAGGTGGGGCTCGGGCCGGCGCGGGGGAGGCTCCGAGCGGGGCTGGAGCGGCGGCGGTGCCGGGAAGCGCTGCCGGGAAGGGGCGGGGTGTTCGCGCGGTGTCGGTGCCGCTGCGCTCGCAGCCGGGGCGAGCGGTGACATTTCCTCTTGTCACCCCCAAGAGATTTCACGCGTGGGTGTCATCTCCCCGCTCCCACTGGCGCTGCACCGGCTCGGTGCTCCCCTTCGAGCCGTGGCCTTGGGGGGGGGGGGGGGCTGCAGCATTGGGGTGCTCCCCTTTGATCCCCCCACTCACGGTGTTGGGGCGCTCCCTGCCAGCCCCTCTGCCCATGGGGAGGGGTCTGACGCAGTAAGAACCCCACTGACCCTTTCAAGCCGCCCGTGGCCACCTCGACCGTGAAGTACAAGAAATGGATCCAGAAAACGCTGCGGAGGGGCTGCGGATCCGGCCAGCCCAAACACCCGGGAGACACCAAACACCCCTTCCTATTTACACAGGTTGGCTTTTAATTGGGAATACTGTCCAGAGTCTGGTAAAATAACATCCTTAGTACATAGATACAGTGACGGTGAGCAGAGCCCGGCGGGATTGTCGGTGGAGGAGGGAGGTGGCTTGTAGCCGAGGGGCGATGCTGGCCCTCCGGCCACCCCTGCACTCCGTTACAGCACTCAGGAGTACTGCTCCTGCGATTTTCCTCCGTTTTTTCAGTCCCAGCCACTGGTCCCTCCGTGGCAGCCACTGACAGGGCAGGGGGGCTCCAGTGGGCACTGGGGTGTGCCCATCCCCATGAACCCAGTGCTCGTCCCTGGGGACCCCCTGCACATCCCCACAGTCCTGGTGTCTCCTTGGCCCCACACTACAACCCAAAGCTCCTCACTGTGTTCCCACAGGCACCCAGGTGTGTCCCCTGCACATGTCCCCATAGCCCTGTGTTTGTCCCTACAGCCCCCCGTGGCACTGGGATGGGGGGCACAAAGGTCACCCACCCACAGCAGGGAGTGATGGCGTAGCACTGGAGGTATCCAAGGGGTCTGGGACCACCTGGACTGGGGGTCCCTCTGCAGCCCATCCCACTCCTAGGGGCTGAGGCTCTTCCCACACACCCCAATGCTGGCACCTGGGCCCAGCTGGCAGCAGGAATGGGGGTGTCCCCGGGTTTTGGGGCTGGGAGGCCCTGTACTCGTGGGCGTAATCCAGTCCTGGATGGATTCGTGTCCACATCCACAAGGACACACCGGGATCCTGGCTGCAAGCCGAGGCTCTCCTGCCCTGGGGGTGGGAGGCTGGGGGGCTCTGGGTGAAGGTGAGGGACCCCAGACCCTTTCCTGGGGGTTGGGCATCCCAGTGCCAGCTCAGCACTTTGTCCCCTCCCAGAGCAGCCCCCCAGCCTGGTGACAGCACCCTGTGAGCAGCCCCTGGGATGAGCCCATCGGGACCCTGGCCCCCACGAGCCCTGCCCGGCTTCTCCTGCACCATTTCCTCCTGCCACCACCTCAGACTGGCACAGGTCACCCGTCAGCAAACAGGAACCTCCAGTGGGACATCCTGCTTCCCCCAAACAGGGATTCTGGTCCCCATCTCCCCCTCCAAAGCCTCTCCTCTGCATCCCTTCCCTGTTAATAAAGGAGCTGCCATCGTCGGCAGAGCCAGAGCTGGTGCCAGACAAGCTGGAGCGTGCGGGGTTGTCCTGGTACCAGATGTGCCGTGTCAGCTCCGGGCATGTGGGGTCAGCCCCTGGGTGAGCAGGATGGGGGCACATGGGGACACGGCCCCCCCTCAGCTTGTCCCTGGACGTTCATCAGTGGGAGGGGATGGTCCATGAGAACCACCCCAGACCTGGAATGTTCCCAGTTCTGTCCAATCCTTGCTGCTGGGAATGGCAATGCTTTAGCACAGCAAGACCCCAACCGGAGCCAGCAGCGGGTTGGGGTGACTCGCTGGTCCCCAGCTGTCCCCACATCCCCATGTGTGTCCCAAACACAGTCCTGGGCAGCTCCCGTGGGGCTGGGGGTGTCACAGGACCCTCACTGGGGCATCATCAGGCTTGGATTTTCTCCACTGCCTTGTCGGCCACCGCCGTCACCGCCATGGGGCTGGGGACGTAGTTGAAGGGGGTGACACGGGCAGCCTTGCTGGGGGAGCCGTGCCGGCTGCCGGGGAAGGTCCCGGCGGGCGCCTCGTGGCCGAAGGAGATGGGCAGGGCGGCCTTGGCGGGCGCGGGGGCTTCGCCATCGCCGGTGACGCGGGGGTGCGGGGGTCCCTCGCGGGTCTCCAGCGTGGGAGAGGTGCTGGAGTTGGTCTTGGAGGTGGCGAAGTCCTCGGTCTGCACCACGGCGTCGCTGGTCTTCCTGGGCGTGCCGGGAGGCTCCTCGTCGCCAGAGCCCGCCAGCGGCAGCGCGGAGGAGGGCAGCGTGCTCTTGAGGATGTGCGGGATATCCTCGTCCCGGATCCTCCGCCACGTGCCCTTCATCATCACCACCGGCGGCTTTCCCGGCGGCCCGCCGGGAGCCGGCTCGTTCTGCCGCCGCCGCGCCGCCGCCTCGGAGCGCACGGAGGACGGGCTGGCCGCCCGCCGCGCCACGCTGATGTTGGGCGAGGACGAGTAGCGCTTGAAGGGCTCGGCCGCGGGCACGCTGGTCTTCACCGGCAGCCGGGACGGGCTCTCGGAGCTGGTCCGGCGCGGCGGCTTGGCCCCGGCCGTGGCTTTGCCGCCGGGCTGGGCTCTGGGGATGAGCGGCCGCTGGCCGGGGGTCGCCGGTTTGGCGGCCTTGAGCTCGTCGCAGCGGGAGGAGCAGAGGAACACGGCCGGGAGCGCGGCTCGGCTGCGCTGGGGGGAGCCCCGGCGAGGCAGCGAGGTGGCCGGCGGCGTCGGGGACAGGTCGGAGCGGTGCCGCAGCAGCAGGCTCGAGGATTCCTTGATGAAGGTGAGCTGGCGCAGGAAGCCGGAGCGGTCCGAGTCGCTCCCGCTGGAGCGGGCGGATGACATCCGCACCAGGTTGAGCCGGCTGCCCCCCGGCGCCCCGGGCCGAGCCTTGGAGCCATCGACCTGCTCCTCCAGCACCGGCATGGCCCCCCGGCCCGGCAGCACCTTCCTGCTGGGCTTCTGCATGAACGGGATGCGCACGGGCGACTTCTGCGTCTTGGACTGCTTGGGAGCCGGAGATTTGGGGGCCGGGGCTCTGGGCGGGGGTCCCGGCGGGGAGGAGGAGCCGCTCGCCTTGCTCGCGGCCGGGGCCTGTTTGGTGACCTGGGAGGGCGACGGCAGCTTCTTGGGGGCGTGCTGGGAGGGCGTGGAGGTGCGGGAGGAGCCCGAGGAGGGGGGGCCTTTGCCGATGCGGGCGGGCGGGGTCGTGCTCCTCTTGGGCAGCGCCAGCTCCCCGCTTTCGGGGGCTTTGCCCAGCCGGTGAAGGCTCCGCGAGCGCTGCTGGCTCAGCGAGAGGTTCTTGGCCGGCGGCGCCTCGGGCTTGGCCGCGGGGGTCTTCTTCGGGGTGGCCCGTGGGCTGGGGGCATCTTTGGCCAGGCTGGGCATGTAGATGACGGTCCTGCCGCGGAAGACCACGGGCAGGTTGGGCACCGGCTTGGCGGGCGCCGGGCTCCGCTCCGCCCTGGAGCTGGCGCGGCCGGCGGGACGGGCACCGGCCGCGTCCTTGCGCTCCGGGCGGGCCTTGCTGTGCTCCCTCCTCGCCGGGTCCCGGCCGGAGGCGCTGCCGGGCCGCTGCTTCTCCTGCCTGCCCAGGGAGAGCTGCAGCGTGGAGCCCACCGAGAGCCCCGACATGAAGGACAGGATGGAGTCGGACTCGGAGGAAGGCTCCCGGGACAGGGAGGCGGCAGCCTGGTGCAGCCAGGTGACGATGGAGTTGGCTCCCTCCTGGATGGCTTGCCACTCCACGCTGTCCAGGTCGGAGCCCCGGTCCGAGCCGGCGTCCTCCTCGGGGTGATGCCTGGCCTCGGCTTTCCGCTCCCTCCCGCCGGTGCCCGTCGGTTTCTGCTTTCTCTCCACCAGCCTGCGACGAGCCGCGGGCCGCCGGCGCTTGGGCATGGCCGAGCCGATGCACTTCTGCAGCAGATCATCCTCCGAGTTGAGGCTGGGGGAGCTGGGCGAGCCCCCCTGCGCCTGCCCCGCTGCAGCTGACCGCGGCCAGGTGGCTTTGCCGCAGGGCTGGCCCCGCTCCTCGCCCTCG
This sequence comes from Chloebia gouldiae, assembly GCA_003676055.1. Classification (NCBI taxonomy): domain Eukaryota; kingdom Metazoa; phylum Chordata; class Aves; order Passeriformes; family Passeridae; genus Chloebia; species Chloebia gouldiae. The sequence continues at coordinate 46,772 of QUSF01000296.1, forward strand.
GAGAGGTTGGCGTCGCTCAGGGAGCTCATGGAGGAGCTCAGGGAGTAGCAGGGCGGCGTCTCGTCGGCGATCAGGTTGTTTTGAGGCTTCGTCTTCGCCGGACGGGGACCGGGCTCGGGGTCCTTGTTGGGGACGGAGCCTCCGCAGCGCTCCCTCCGTGGCGCCCGGCCGGGCTGGGCTCTGCTGCCGGACCCGTCCCTGCCCGTCTCGGGCAGCTCGTCCAAATCCGGGTCGTAGAAGCAGTAGACGGCTTCCTCGGTCGGCGTGGTGTGGCACAGCGACTGGAACACCACCCCGTCCTCCAGAGCGTCATCCTTCCTCCCGGGGGCACCGCCGGCCCGGCCCACCCCCAGCTCCAGCCCGGCTGTGCCCTTCGGGAAGGTCGGGCCCCTCTTCCCCTCCCCGCGGCCCGGCCCCGCTTTGCCCTTCCCGGCGGAGCCGAGGCGGGCGGGGGCCGAGCTGCCGGAGGCGGCCCGGCGGGCCGGGATGGTGCCGGGCTCGCGGCGCCGCTCGGCCAGGGGGTGCTCGGCCTCCTCGCCCGCAGGGTACCGCAGGGTCTCGTCGCTCAGCGAGGCGGCGCTGGAGAAGTTGACGGGGGTCCCGTCGGCCGAGTCGGTGAAGGAGTCGTCGTCCTTGAAGAGGTCGCGGGCGGTGGCTCGCAGGTGCCTGGGGACGCCGGGGTGGGTGTGGGCCGGCACCAGCATGTACACGGGGACGTGCAGCGGCTTCTTGGTCTGCGGGTGCAGCACCTGCCCGGACAGCAGCGAGGTTTTGACCTTGCGGAAGCGGGGGGGCATGGCCGAGCTGATGCACTCCTTGAGGATCTCGATGTCGTCGTCGTCGGGGGGCTCGGGGCGCTCGGCCCTTCGCCGGCCCTCCAGGTACCGCTCGTCCCGCCGCTCCTCCCGCTTCTCGTGAGCCGCGAAGTTCAGGCTGTTCTTCTCCGGGAAGGTGGGAATCAGCTTGAGCTCCACGTCCTTCTGGACGTAGTGCTCGTGGAGGGGCAGGGCGCTCAGGCTGGAGGCGCACGAGAAGTTCTCGTTGGGTTTCTCCACCGTGAAGTAGACCATGGAGTCCAGGTCCTGGGGCAGCTGGAAGCGTTCCTTGAAGTCGGTGATCTCCATGAACTTCTTGACGTTGTTCTCCCACTGGATGTTGAACTGGCTGGTCTCCTTCTCCGGCTGGCAGCCCAGCTCGAAGAGGGGAGTCTTGCTGCGGCTGGGGGGCATGGTCTGCCCGGGGCTGTCGGGCAGCTCGCTGGGGCTGATGGTGCCGCTGATCATTTCGCTGCACGGGTCGCTCTGGATGGAGCTGGCGATGGAGGGGCTCTCGAAGCTGCCCAGGGAGCTGACGGAGCTGCAGCGGCTCATCACCAGCGGCGTCTCCTGGATGTAGTTCTCTGAGGAGCTCGAGGGCGTCAGGTCCTCCTGGCGTGAGGGCGAGGCATCCCGCAGGAAAACCTTGTCACGCTTCGGGAAGGGGATGGTGATGGGCTGGGAGATCCCCACCGGCGTGGTGGGACCTGGATCCACTGCCTTCTCCTTCTCCTGCCTCACATCCTCCCCTTCTGTGTCCCCTTCCTCCATCTCCAGGATCTCCAGGGAGGAGTCGCTATCCAGGTCGTTCTCGCTGTGGCTCTGCCCGTCCAGCACGTTGTCTGCCGAGGAGAGGGAGGACAGGGAGCTGCACCGGGAGAAGCAGATTGGGGTGTCCTCCACCGAGTACTTCTGCACCGATTCCTGCTCCGCCGAGGCCGGTGGCTGGGCCGGCAGCTTCTCCGGGATCTTGCTCAGGGGTTCGGCTGCCTGCAGCAGCGCCGAGGGGAGCCAGGCTTGCTTCCTGCCCAGGAGGGAGGGCTGGTGGCCAGCAGCCGTGCTGCTCTTGGCCAGGGTCTCAAGCATGGGAACGTGCTGGTAGGATGGAGAGAGCTTGATGGTGCGAACATGGGGGTCGGTGGGGGGTTTGGTGCCCACCTCCTTCTTCCACTCCGTCTCCTTCTCCGGCACCTTGGGGCTGGGGAAAGTCACCGTCTTCTTGGCCCGTTCGGGCAGGTCCCGCTGCTCGGGTTTGTCTGGCTCAGCCGAGTCCCGTGCGGGGGGCTCGGCCCGCTCCGGTTTGCCCAGGATGCTCTTGAGGTCGAGCCGGCTGGGCCGCTTCTGGTAGCGCTGCAGCTCGTCACGGTAGTCCAGGAAGGCGGCCCTGGGGCAGGGCTTCATGTGCTCCTTGGTGCAGTAGCCGTCGCTGGTGCTGCCGCTGTTGAGGCTGTCGGTGGACAGGCTGGTGTAGGCCGTCTTCAGCCGCAGCAGGGTGTGCGCCCGGCTCAGGCTCTCCCGCTTGGCGAAGCCGCCGGCGTCCGACAGCCGGCACGGCGAGCAGGACTGGGCGCGCGCCTCGTGCCCGTCCTCGGGGCCGTACTGCCAGTCCAGGCAGTGATCCTCGGAGCTGAGGCTGAAGCTGTCGTCCGAGGAGTTGTGCATGGTGGAGATATCCTCCACCAGCTTGTCGATCTTGGCCACCGTGCTGGAGATCTTGTTGGCCAACTTCTCGGCGGCCAGCGAGACGTCGTCCTCCGGCAGCGGCGGCTTCTTGGGCTCGGCCGCCTTCCCGCTGCCGTCCTTCTCCGGCTCCGGGCAGCGCCGCTGCGCCAGCGCCCGCGGCAGCGCTTGGCCCTGCAGGAAGGAGGAGTTGAGGAACATGGAGAGCACGGAGGCGCTGGCCGTCTCCACGCCGGTGGAGATGTTGGGCACCTCGTCGTCATCGAAGCAGCCGGAGTCGGAGGCGTAGTCCTTCACCAGGCTCTCCATGTGCCGCATCGGCTTCTTGGCGCTCTGGCCCTTCAGGCTCTGCTTCTCCATGGTGTCGAAGGTCTCAGCCAGGTGTTTGGCATCCAGCTCGGCCTCCAGCGCCTTCTGCTTGCGCATGTAGAGCGAGGGCATGCAGGAGCCCGGCGACACCACGGCCGCGTCCTTGTACTTGGGGGGCCGGTTGGTGAGGAGGTTGCGCAGCGCGGCCGCGCTGCCCATGGCGATCATCTTGTGCTTGGAGTGGATGAGGTTGCGGAGCATGCTGACCGCCCCCAGGTCCCACAGCAGCTCCTGGTCGCGGGGGCTGCGGGCTGACAGGTTCCAGAGGGTGCCGCAGGCGTTGCTGACGATGGTCAGGCTGTGCGAGCGCAGGTGCTGCAGCAGCGTCTGCAGGCAGTTGTGGTCCCGGAGCACCTGCCTGCGGGACAGAGGGGACCCCCCCCCGGCCGTCAGGGTGGTCCTGGACCTGCTCCCTGCCCCATCCCAGGGGTGCAAGGTGACCCCACCCCTGCCCAGCCATGACATCCCCCCAGTGCTGTCCCTGGGGTCTGCAGTGCCCCCCGATCCTGCTGCACCCCCAGCCATTGCATCCCCCAACGCCACCCTTGGTGCCCAGGGTCCCCCATCTCCATGCCCCTTGTACCTGCAGCCGTATCATGCCCCGAGGCCATCCTGGGGTCCCTGGAGCCCGGGGTGCCCCATTCTCATCCTACCCCCAGCCTCAACATCCCCCAGTGCCATCCCTAGCTCCGCGGTGCCCTGGGTCCCTCAGGTGTGGCCCCACCCTGCGGTACCGCTCACCTGTAATCCTCCCGCGTGGCGATGAGGCTGGAGACGTTCCTGAGGATGCCGCCGCCGCTCTCGATGATGGCCAGGGAGTTGCTCTGGCACTTGTAGGTGAGGGTGCTGACCAGGAAGCCCAGGGCCCCCTCCACCCCACAGATGGCCGCCTTGTTCTCCGTGCTGTGCGCCGAGAGGTTCCACAGCGCGCTCAGGACACTTTTCAGCGTCGACTCCTACCCCGGGAGGAGACACACAACTCCTGTCAGCGCCGTCTGGTCACCCTGTGCCCGCTGTCACCCACCCCAGGGGGACACACAGCCCTGTCAGGTCTGTCTGGTTGCTCTGTGCCTGCTGTCACCCACCCCGGGCTCACCTTGCCGGCGTGCAGGGCACAGCGCATCAGCCCGGTGACGCTGCCCACCTCCCGCAGCACCTTCTTGCTGTTGATGTCAGCGCGCCAGGAGAGGTTCCTCAGGATGCTGGAGACCACCTGGAGAGGCAGAGTGGGGCGAGTGAGCATGGGGACTGTCCCCCTCCCTGTCCCCCAGCCCAGGGAGCCCCACCAGCACCCACCTGGTGCAGCTCCTCGCTGTCAGAGCCCAGCTGAGCCACGATGGCCTCCATGCAGCCCCGGCGGGAGCACAGCGTGGCCTGCGGGGAGCATGAGGGTGGTGAGGGCAACACTGCAACCCCCAGGCCCTGCTGATCCCCCCCAGGCCCTGCTGATCCCCCCCAAACCACCCTCTCACCTTGTTGACCACATCGCCGAAGGTGAGGTTGGTGAGGGCCATCCCCGCGTAGCGTCGCAGCGCCAGGTTCAGGGGGTCGTTGGTCATCTTGTGCATCTCGTAGTCCACCTGCAGCAGCTCGGCCACCGCCTGCAGCCCACCTGTGGGATGAGGCAGGGGTCATTTGGGGTTCCCCCACCCCCAGCAGCCCGTCTGGGTGAGGTGCAGAGGGAAGGAGCCCCCTCCCCGTGCTCACCCAGCTCGTTCATGGCCCGCCGGTACTCCTCGTCGAAGGACAGCTTCATGATGGCACAGGTGGCCTGGCAGATCTGGGGCTCGATGGGCACCGGCACTGCGGGGGATGAGGGTCAGTGCCCTGTGTCACAGAGGATGCTCCCAGTCCCTCCCAGTCCCTCCCAGTCCCTCCCAGCACACGGTACCGGCGCCCTCAGGGCCCCGTGTCCCATCCCGGCTCTGCATCTGCAGCCAGTCCCAGCAGGTCTCCGAGTAGGAGCGGATCTGCTCCAGCACGTGCAGCACCCGCATCTCCTTCTTGGCCTGGCCCTCGTCGGGCTGGGAGAAGACGATGTTGTGCAGGGCGGCGTTGGCTCTCATCCGGGCGTCCTTGGCGCCCGTGGGGCTCTCGGGGGGCCCCGGCTCCCCGTCGGAGTCGTGCAGGATCTGGACGAGCAGGGGCAGGCAGCCCGACTTGCGCATGGCCAGGCAGCTCTCCTGCGAGCTGGACATGGCCAGCAGCGTGCGGGACATGTCCTCCTTGTCCCGCGTGGCCAGCATGGACAGCAGCCAGAACACCACCTCCACCTGCGGGGGCACTCGGGTCACGCTCGGCCCCAGCATGGGCTCAGCCCGCCCCGGCCGGGCCCGGCTGCTGCCCCTCACCTTGGTGCTGCCGCCCTCCTCGGGGTGGGTCGGGGGGTCCAGGCTGCCGTCCCCCTCCACGCCTGGGACCTTCCCGCAGAGCTGCAGAGGAGGGGGCAGGTGTGGGGGGGCTGCCTTGCAGCGCCCTCGCCCCCGTGCCCAGCCCCTCCCCACTTTCCTGCCATCCCCAGTCGTTGCTTCCGTCAGTGCCAGGGGTGTATTTTAAGCAAAAATCGGGGGTGATTGGGACTGGGGGGGCTGCTGCTGGTGCAGGGAAGGGAGAGCGTGGGTGGGCAGCAGGGAGGGGGCTGGGGCTGAGCCTGTGGAGTGATGGAGGGGTTGGAAACGGGGGGCTGTGAGCATCTGGGGGTGATGGGGGCTGTGGGTGATGGTGGGAGGGGGGTGATGATGGCACTGTGCTGATGGCAGGGCAGTGGGTGACAGTGCGGCGATGGCGATGGCAGCCCATGGCGATGATGATGGTGCTGGAGCTGTGGGTGACAGTGGCAGGGCAGTGGGTGACAGTGGGTCTGTGACAATGGTGGGGCAGTGGGTGACAGTGGCAGGGTGGGTGACAGTGGGGTCATGGCCATGGTGGGGCAGTGGGTGACAGTGGCAGGGTGGGTGACAGTGGGTCCGTGGCCATGGTGGGGCAGTGGGTGACAGTGGCAGGGCTGTGGGTGACAGTGGGTCCGTGGCCATGGTGGGGCAGTGGGTGACAGTGGCAGGGCTGTGGGTGACAGTGGCAGGGCTGTGGGTGACAGTGGGTCCATGGCCATGGTGGGGCAGTGGGTGACAGTGCGGCGATGCCCATGGCAGCCCATGACGATGATGATGGTGGTGGAGCTGTGGGTGGCAGTGGGACAATGACAATGGTGAGGCTGCGGGTGACACTGGGGCCGTGTCGATGGCAGCCCATGGCGATGGCGATGGCAGGCTGCCCGCCCTGGCGGCTCCGTCGGCGGCAGATGCCGTGGGAGCCCCCGCGCCGCCCGCCCGCCATGGCCTACTTCTGGTCTCCATGGCAACTGCCCATTTCACGGTGCCCGAGCCACACAAAGCCCTGGCTGTGCGATGGGGACAGCGTGGGGGGGCCGTGCTGGCCCCCTCCTCTCCGTCCCCGGCCCCGCAGGGACACCCAGCCCTGCTACCTGCGGCTCCGGCTGCTGCGCCTTGTCCTGCGCCTCCATCAGCTCCTTGTCGATCTGCTCCAGCCGGGATGCCCGGATCTGGGGGGGCAGAGAGGGGCTTGGAGAGGGCTGGGAGCCCCCCAGGAGCACAAGAAATGGGAGGGAGGGGTTCAAGTGTGCAAGGAACGGCGTGTGAGGCTATGAACAGCTGCTGTAAGCTGCAAAGAGCTGCTGTAGGGTGTGAGGAGCTGCTGTAGGGTGTGAGGAGCTGCTCTAGGGTGTGAGGACCTGGTGTAGGGCACCCAGAGCTGCTTGTGAGGGTACCCAGAGTTGAGCCCATCAGTCTGGGGCCCCCCAGAAGCGGAGCAGGAGGAGTTTGTGGGGGAAGGACCCGACCTGTGCCCGCTGCACCATCTCGTCGGCCGTCCCGAAGCGCTCCTCCATCAGCGAGCGGATGTGCTGCGCCTCGAACTGCAGCTGCTGCCGGATCAGATCCATCTGCATGGAGAACTGGGGGCACAGGGGGTGGCCTGAGCGGGGCAGGGTCCGAGGGGCTCCCCGTGGCCTGGGGGGGACAGGGGGTGTCCCCCACTCACCGTCTCCACGTGGGGCAGCTCGTCCAGGCGCGTGGCCAGGCTCTGCAGCTGAGCGTAGTACCAGATCTTCTCCTTCTCCTCCTTCTCGATCTCCCCCAGCAGGAAACACCTGGGGAGGGGAGGGCTCCGTCAGCACAGCCCCCCGGCCCCGCCAGCCCCTTTTGTCCCCCAGGCCATCACCTCTCGCGGTCCAGCTCCTCCAGCATGCGGAAGGTGGCCCTGCCCAGCTCCCCGGGGCCGTCCCGGTGCGAGGCGGGGCCCGGCGGGCTCTCCTCGGCGCCGCGCCCGGTGCTCAGCACCTCCGGGGCGAACTTGAGGTTGTAGAGGCTGGTGATGTCCATCTGCAGGGCTGGGGATGGGGACAGCCGTGTCAGGGTGGGCTTGGCGGGGTGTCCCCCTCCACACCCTGCCCGGGCACCCACCTTTGAGCTGGTCCAGCACCTCCGTCTGCCCCGAGGACACCATGACTCGGGCCTCCTGCTCCAGCTTGCCCTGGAGGTGCTTCAGGACCTCCTAAAACAGGGGTGGAACCATTAAGGACAGGGAGACGTGGATGGAACCCCTCCAGTTCGGGGTCTGTGCCCTGCCCCAGCCGGGGCTGTCCCCACCTTCATGTCCGAGGTCTCATTTTCCAGCTTGGAGAGGTGGTTGGAGTTGTCCTCCAGCTCCCGCCGGAGGTGGCTGTTCTCCTTCTTCAGCGCCTCCACCTGCCGCACCAGCTGGTCGTACGAGGCGATGGAGCCGGACATCTTCACCTCTTCCCGTGCCTGGCGGGGGGGGTTTGGGGGTGGGCAGCACCCGGGGGGCTCCCCAGCACCCTCACATCCCCCCAGCACCCACCCGGGACCACGGCACAGCGCTGGGCACCCCACCGCCCGCGCCCCCCGAGCCCTGCAAGTGCTGGTGCCCCAAACCCCCCCAGAGGGGCGGCCCCGGTTCGGGGTGGGGTCCAGCGCCGCCCCCCACCCCAGGCAGAGCCCCCCCCAGCGCCGCCAGCCCCCGCCTGGCTCCCAGCCTCCGCAGAGCTCCGCTCTCCGCTCCCTTTGTCTCGCTTTTGTCTTCTCCCGCTCCCAACCTTCTCCCGCTCCGCTCCCTCCGGCACCGGGGGCAGCCCCGGCCCCGCCACGGCCCCCCCGCCCCGCTCTGCCCCCCCCAAACCCTCTCAGCCCCCCCTGTGCCTCCCCCAGCCCCCCAAACCTCCTCTCGCAGCGCCCGCCGCCCCTCGCACCTGCCCGGGGGGACACGCGCGACGCTGTCACACGCGGGGGGGGGGTCTGGGGTTGGGGACCCCTCCTCACCCCCCCCAGAGGGTCGTGCCGGCAGCGGGAGCTCGGCGGCCCCGCGGCGCCTTCGTCAGCACCACGAGCGAGCGGGGGGAGCCGGCGATGGGGGCTCTCCTCCCCTCGGCTGCCCCCAGCCCACATCCCCCCCAAAGCGGCTCAGGGGCGGCAGCGATCGACCCCCCCCACCCTCCCCCGGCTCTGACACCCCCAGATCTGCCCCACGGCGGCTCCCTGGGGCCCTTCTGCTTCCACGAGTCCTTTTGGGGGTCCCAGCACCCCCTTTCAGCACCGAGGCCCCACCCGGCAGTGGTGGGACCCAAGGCCCCCCCATCGATGTCCTTCCCACCCCCAGGAGCCCCCCCAAACTGCTCCTTCACCCCTGCACCCCACAGTGGTGGGGGACCTTCCATCCTGCCCTATGGGTCCTGCTGTGGGGTGCCTCCCTGGCCGTGATTCCCAAAGGACACAAAGACCCCCACGGTGTCAATCCCCCCCCCCCAGCTGCCAAAAATTCCCCCCGGGAGAGAAATAACCCGGGCAGATGGGAAGGGAGAGGGTGGGGAGCGGGGGAAGGGGGGAGGTGTGGGATGAGGGATGCGGGATTGGGGATGCGGGATGGACAATGAGGGATGCGGGAGGGAGGGTGGGGGATGCAGGAACGTGAAATGCAGGGTGAGGGATGCAGGAACGTGAAATGCAGGGTGAGGGGTGTGGGATGATCGCTGCAGGATCCGGAATTTGGGTGCAGGGTGAGGGATGCAGAACGCAGGACGCCAGGGGGAGGTGGGGTGATGGATGCGGGATAATGGATGCGGGACAATGGATGTGGGATGCGGGATACAGGATGCGGGATGAGCACGGCCTGCTGTTGCTATGGCGACAGTGATGGGGGAGCACAGGCGGTTCCCGGCCCTTCCTGAGGACTCAGACATGGAGGATGGGGGGTGTTCAGCCTTGTAGGGGATAATGGGAGCCAGGGGCTTCCACTCCTCCAGGGGAGGACGTTCCCCCCTCCCCAGCACCCCAAAGCTGTGTGTACCCACCCAACTGCTCAGCCAGGGCCCCCTCCCCTGGAGGACCCCCACCCTCTAAGGACCCGGGGTGCTCGGGCTGCCCTCCCGGGGGGGGGTCAGGGCTGGGATGTTTGGGGGGTTGATGGAGGGGGGGGCTGAGCTCTGCTCCCCCCAGTTCCTGGCAGGGCCGGCCGAGCGCAGCGGCTGCAGCGGCGCCGGGATCTGCAGGGGAGGGGCTGGGGCCGCACCTGCAACCACAGAGCGGCGAGACACGGCAGGAAAGGGGGGCCAGGGCTGCGGGAAAAGGGGGCCAGGGCTGCGGGAAAGGGGGGCCAGGACTGCAGTTCCATTCCAGCACCGTGTTGGTCACTGCCCCCACCACAGGACCCTGTGTCCCCCCATGGGCTGGATCCCAGGCGGGGCCGTGGGCTGACCCTGGGGCGATGTGATGGTTTGGGGTCCTGGGTGTGTCTCCTTCTACCCCCAAAATCTGCCTCTCTCTGCTGAGGGCACCCCAGGGCTGGCCGAGGCCACTGGTGGGGCCTGGATCCACCCAGGAGTTTCCTGGCAGGGCAGATGATGCTGCAGATGAAGCAGCAGCTGCACTGCCCAGCACACCCTGCTGTCCTCCACGCTGCCCACTGTGCCCACCCCACTGTGCCCACCCCACTGCCCACCACCCCACCGTCCTCTGCACCATTCACCACCGCAGAGCCCACCGGCCACTGCTCGCCACATGTGATGCCAGCTTTGCCAGGGCCGCCTTGGCCTGAGCAGAGCAGGGCAGGGCCTGGGGAGCCCTGGGGGTACCCCAAGCCCCCTGCACCCCTCGGCTCACTCCAGCCTGGCAGCAGCTCTGCAGATGAGGCTGGGGACAGGGACCGCAGCCATCAGCCGAGTGCGGCCACATGGCCACAGCCACAGCTGAGCCCCGGCCGGCTGCGGCTCCTGCAGCCCCCAGGGATGTTAAACAAACAGCGTGTTGTCACCAGCCCGGGCTGATCTACCCGGCCCCGGGGACCCCCGACCACAGCAAAACCCCCCCGGGGAGCACAGGCCCCCCCCAGCTTGACCCTGCACACATGTGGGGACACACGCAGGGACATGGGGACTTGGGATCCATCATCCTCTCCTCACACAGCATCGACCCCCACAGCCCCCCAGAGACCCTGCACACACTCACACACGGACAGCATGGCCAGGGGATGGGTGTGGGGCCGTGGTGGTGTGAGCTCGGGGTCCCCAACACGCCCAGCACGGCCCCCTCACAATTCAGGGCCCCCCTTATCCACCCCACGCCCCCAGGGTGGCCGTGGGAGCCAGCGGGGTGGAACGTGCAGCCGCCTCCCCACCCCCATCCGGGGTGATGGGGGCACCTCTGCCCGGGGACACGGCGCTGGGACCCGTGGGGTGCCCCCCGGTGGGGTTGACGTGCTGGTTTAGAGGCCAAGGTTTTTGAGGGACCGGTTTGGGAGCTGGATTTGGGGTGCGGGTTTGTGGGGAGGGTTTGGGGTGCTGGTTTGGGTGAGGTTTTGGGACTCCAAATCCGGGGCTCAGCCGCAATCCCGGGCCCAGCCGTGCTGGGGAGCATCGGGAGGGGGGGGGTTGCAGGGAGCTGAGCTCGCATCGGGGCGGGGGGAGCTGCTGTCAACCCAGGGCCGAGCCCCCCGCCTCGCCCGCAGGATGGGGATGGGATGGGGATGGGGATGGAGGTGGGATGGGGATGAAGGTGAGAATAGGGACGGGGATGCTGCTGCCTCTTCCCCCCCTCCCGCGGACTCCCCGCCGAGCCCCCGCATTGTCCGGCCTTTGTCCCTGCAGGATGCGGGGTGTAAACGCTGCCCGACCCTCCCGATTCCCCCTGAGCCCCCTGATCCGCCCTGAACCCTCCTGTCCCCCAATACCCCGCCGATCCTCCGGATCCCGCGGGACGGAGCCGCGCCCGCCGCAGGATGCGGCGCAGCCAGGGCCGGGGGCATCCCCGCCGCGGGGAGGGGGCTCCGATCGGGGCCCCCCCGGTGCATCCAACCCCCCGCAAGCCGCCACCGCGCCCCGATCCCCTCCGGCCCCTCCGCGGAGCGCCCCCCGTTTTCCCCCATCCCCGGCGGAGCCGCCGCGACCCCCGGGGGCTCGGGGGGTGCGGGGGGCAGGTGCGGCCGTACCTCATCCCCGGCGGTGCGGAGCGGTGCGGGGCGGTGCGGGGCGGTGCGGAGCTGGGCGAGGCTCCGGCGCGGCCCCGAGCAGCCGCATCCCGCCCCCGCCCCCCGCTCTCGGTCGGGATTTTCCAGCGGCGCCGCCGCCGTTAGAGGGCGGCACCGGGGGCTCCCCGCGCCCCCCCGGGCTGTGCCGGGCGGGGGGAGACGGGACCCCCCGGGAGGGCTCCGCTCCCCTCCATCCGCCTCTTTTCCAGCCTCCGCAAAAACGCCGGGATCTGGCCCGTCCCCATGTCCCGGAACGCACCTGCCGGTCCCTCCAGACCGAACCGGCTCTTCCAGACCGAACCGGTCCCTGCAGACCGGACCGGCCCTTCCAGACCGAACCGGTCCCTGCAGACCGGACCGGCCCTTCCAGACCGGACCGGTCCCTGCAGACCGAACCGGCCCTCCAGACCGAACCGGTCCCTGCAAACCGGACCGGCCCTTCCAGACCGAACCGATCCCTGCAGACCGGACCGGCTCTCCCGACCGAATCTGTCCCCCGCGAGCCGCCCGGTGTCGCCCCCCATGTCCTTGGGGACCCACCCAAGGTGCGGCAGCACCGGCTGAGCCCCGGTGTCCCCCCGGGATGAGCGGGACCCTCACGACGAACCCTCTGCAGCCGATTTCTCCCGTGACTGCGGCTTCTGCCATATGCTCAGGCCACTGTCACCCACCGGGGTCACTGTCACCCACCGAGGCCACTGTCACCCACCTCCCAGCTGGGGCGTCCTGGCCCCCTGGGCAGTGCCCCCGGGGCCGAGAGACCCCAGCCAGACAGTGACCGAGGACAGTGACCCCAGGACAGTGACCCCAGGACAGTGACCCAGGACAGTGAACCCAGGACAGTGACCCCAGCCCTCTTCCCCCCGCTGCCACCCGAGGGTGGGAGCAGGACTCCCAGGGTCACATTGCTTGAACAAAAAGGGACCCGGAGCCTGGGGACCTTCCCTTAAGGACAAAGGGCACCACTGGCCACGGGAATGGGATACAGAGCGGGAGCTGGGCCCCGAGGAGTGCCCAAGGGACCCCAGCCACAGCAGGGACAAGGCAGGACCACCCTGGGGACAAATGGTCCCCCTCCTCCGATGGCTTCGCTGCCATTGGTGCTGGGGACCAGCATTGGGGTAATTTGGCTCAGTTCAGGGACAAACCAGATCATCCACTTGGGATGAACTCATCTCAGTTTCCTTCCCATCATCACTCACCCCTGAGCATCCCCCAAAACACATCCGTCCCTCCCGGCCTGAGCTGCAAACCCCCAGTTCACCCCCGACCAAATGGCACTGGGATCCTTGTCTCCAAAATCCTTTGGGTTCCCAAATTAAGGACAAGTAATAGTTTGGGGTTTTGACATCCCATGATGGGCCGTGGCAGCTTCTCCTGGGACCCAGGCTGGTCCTGAGCCTGGGAACCACCCCCTGCCTTTCCCCAGTTCCACATTTCCGCATTCCCACTATTTATATTAACAAATAAAGTTAAATACATGGAAATGCTGTAAATATTAAAGTGCCATTGCCCACTTCCCAGTGAAAAACAAGGAATTTAATTCATTCACTAAACCCAGATGAAGATGATTTGTTTGCTGCAGGTGCTGACAGAAAGCAGTGCCAAAAAACCTGGGAATACTCAGGAAAACATCCAATGATGGTGGAGTTTAGCACACCCCAGACCCCCACCCCGGGAATGAAGAGAAATGGAGAGGCAGGAGTCGGATGGATCCAGGTGGAATTTCTTTATTTACACTGCAGGAGGCTCCCTCCCGAGGTCACTTGAGCGGGATGAAGCGGGAGGAGTGGGTGGCACCGATGCCGGGCCGGCCGTGCTTCACCGGCTTGTATGTGATGGAAAACTCGCCCAGGTAGTGGCCGATCATCTCGGGCTGCAAGTGGAGACATCCGTGCTGGGGACAGCACCGGGGGGCACGGGGACATCCCCCCAGGGCTGCCCCGAGCCTGGCACAGCCCGTTATTCCAGCTGGGCTCCTCCCTGGTGCCCTGATGTGGAGCCAGAGGGGCTTCCCCAGCTCTGCCCCTCCTGGGAGAGCCGGCACGGGAGCCACAGGGGCATCTGTGCCCTTCCAGGCGGGATTTAACACCAGGTAGGAGCAGGAAATGGCATTTAATCCCACTGGTGGCATCAAGTGACAGCACTCTTTGGGTAATTCCACTCCTGGGGATGCTCAGGGATCTGTTTCATCCCGAAGTGGTGCCGGCACGCTGGGATCCACACAGATCACTCCACAGCTATTCCAGCGCTCAGGAGCCACTCTGAGACCCTCTGGGAGCTGGCCCTCTCTGGGATGACACCTCCAGGTGTCCCTCTGAGCCAACCCCGCTCCAAGAGGAGCCTGGAGCCCTCCCAAGCACAGGGAATGAGCAGGATTTACAGAGAGCTGGAAGTGACCACTCCGGGTGCTGAGCTCACCGCGAGAGCCGCCTGCCAGGCCCCAGCTCACCTTGATCTCCACCTGGTTGAAGGTCTTGCCGTTGTAGACGCCCACCATGCTGCCCACCATCTCGGGCAGGATGATCATATCCCTCAGGTGGGTCTTCACCACCTCGGGCTTCTCCATGGGCGGCGCCTCCTTCTTGGCCTTGCGCAGGCGCTTGAGCAGCGAGTGCTGCTTGCGGCGCAGGCCGCGGTTCAGGCGGCGCCGCTGCCGCGCGCTGTACAGCTGCATCAGCTGCTCGCTGCCAGAGGGACAGGGACGGCTCAGGGACAGCCCGGGGACAGCCCAGGGACCCCAGAGCCAGCCTGGGGACAACCCAGGGACCCCAGAGCCAGCCCAGGGACAGCCTGGGGACAGCCCAGAGACCCCAGAGCCAGCCCAGGGACCCCAGAGCCAGCCCAGAGACCCCAGAGCCAGCCTGGGGACAGCCCAGGGACCCCAGAGCCACCCTGGGGACAGCCCAGGGACCCCAGAGCCAGCCCAGAGACCCCAGAGCCACCCTGGGGACAGCCCAGGGACCACAGAGCCAGCCCAGGGACCCCAGAGCCACCCTGGGGACAGCCCAGGGACCCCAGAGCCAGCCCAGAGACCCCAGAGCCACCCTGGGGACAATCCAGAGACCCCAGAGCCAGCCCAGGGACCCCAAAGCCAGCCTGGGGACAGCCTGGAGACACCAGAGCCAGCCTAGAAACCCCACTGTTACAGTCACCCACAAAAAACCTGGACTCTAGCCCCAGGAGATGGCCAGGGACCCTGAACTAAGCCTGGGGAGCAGCCCAGGGACTCTCCAGAGACCCCAAACTGAACCTGGGGAGCATTCAGGGACACCCCAGGGACCCCAAACTGAGCCTGGGGTACGTCCTGGAGAGACCCCCAAGGGTAAAGGTGAGCCATGGGTACAGCCCCGGGGAGACCCCAAAGCCACTGTGTCACCCAGACTGGGGTCCACAGCAGGGAGACCCCCGGGGACCCCACACTGACGGTGTCACCCACTGAGGGACTTTCAACAGCCCAAAAAGCAGCTGCTGAGCGCCCACACCCCCCCCCGTTATGGCCGGTATTTGAACACAACCCAGCGTGGGGCAGAACCGGCTCCCCGACCCCCAGCCCGGGGCTCCCCAGCCCTTACTAGGACATGTCGAGCAGCTGGTCCAGGTCCACCCCGCGGTACGTGAATTTGCGGAAGGTTCGCTTCTTCTTCTGCTCCACCTCCGCCTGCAGCGGGACAGGGGGGTCAGGGCAGGGGGTCGCGGCCGCCCGGGAGGGGCACCAGGGGACTCGAGGCCGGCCGGCCCCGCGCTCCCCGCCCCGCACACGGGAAGGCCGCGGCCCCACCGAGCTCCCCTCAGCCCCGCTCCAGCCCCCGCAGCGCCCCGGGGAGGCTCATTCCCCGTCCCCCAGGGAAGCCCCGAGCCCCGGGCGGCGCCGCCGCGGCGGGTGAAGCGCGGATGGCGGAGGATGGCGGCGGATGGCGCCGGCGGGGCCTCCCCCGCACCCACCATCTTGGCCGGGGCTGCTCGGAAAGGCCGGACTCGCGCCGGAAGCGGCGGATCTCGCGAGAGCGGCGCGGGAAGAACGGGCGGAGAAGCCGCGCCCGCGCAGCACTTCCGCCCTCACTGCCCTTAAAGGGGCCGCACCCGCAGCAAGGGGACAGCCGCGAAGGACGGAGCCTCCTCTTTCCCCCGAGCCCTCCCCTCGTGATCCAGGGAAATCTCGGCTTCCCACGAAGCCGCTCCTTCCCGCTGGCCCAAGGTGGAGCCCAGCAGTGACAGGGCGCAGTCACCGGGAGCCGCCCCGGGCCAGCTCTGAGCGCCCCGCGCTGTTCTCGGGAGGCACCTTCGTCTTTCACGGTGCAGAGGAGCGTCGCCTTCCCACGGGAGGCAGCGGTGCGGTCGGGGTGGGACACACCGGGCGCGGCTGAGCAGAACCGGCTCGCTGGGCACCGGTTGATCCGGTCAGGCCCGGCAGGTTCCCGTTCGAACGGCCCCCGCGGGCCTGGAGGAGCTGCTGCTGGCAGACGGGATCCAAATGCAAAGGCTTCTGTCCCAGGAGAGGGTAAAGATGTTGGGTGTCCGAGGCTCCAGGTGGTGCCGTGCCCTTTCCAGCGTTTCACGCTCCCGTTCCAGCAGGAATTCCGAGCTCAGGGATGGAACGGAGCGAGGAGCAGAGCCAGGAGGATTTGAGCCCAGAGGATTCACAGCGAGCGGAACCAGAGCCACACAAAATACAGAATTCTGAAGTGATGCAGCTCCTGCCAGGAGTGACCTCCACAGCACAGACACATCCCACCACAGCCCCAGCTCCACCTCATTAACAGTGATTAATTACACCAGGTCTGAGCCCTTCTTCAGCACATCAGGCTGGATCTGAGCCGGGCTGGAGGAGCCTTCCTCAGGCCAGAGCCTGTGCAGCAGTGGCTTCCTGGCAGTGCCACCTGGCAGGGCAGGTGACACATGGGGCACAGCTGGTGACACCACACAGGCCCAGCAAAGCTGCCCCGAGGACTCCCAGGGCTGCCAAGGGACTTCCACAGAAAACCCACACTCACAAAAGCAAAAAAGAAAATTAAAAAATTAAAAAAACCCAGAAAAATGGAGACAGGCTGGTGTTTCTAATCCAAAGGTTCTTGTCTTTATTCAAACCAGGGCTTGGCACTGCTCAGTGCCAAACTCACCAAAACCTTTTTGCCTGAGGGAAATCCACATCTGGTGGAGCCCGGAGCCAGCGCTCCCCGCGTGCCTCGTGCAGCTCCTGCACCTGCCCCGGCCCAGCTCTGCCCCCAGAACAAACAGCAAAATACACTCAGCAGGTTTCTGTCAACTCCCAGAGTTTCGGAACCCTCCGCCCCAGCGCTGCCGTGGGCAGGGAGGGAGGGAGGGAGGGGCTGCAGCTCTTCCCCCGCCTCCGACAGCGCTCACGGAAACCCTGTTTTAAATTAAAAAATAAGCCAGCATACATAGTAGAAAATTTCTCTTAAAAATTTCACAATCTGTAAATGTATATATTTTTTTTCTTTTAAACATAAAAGTTTACAATATACGGTAAAACAAAGGCTCAGGAAAAATAATTTCAAAAAAAAGAAACCTGAAGTTTTGAATTAAAGCTGAAGACATTTTTAAAACCCTGTAATTTGAACCAGTGACATTTTCTTTATTTGTGCTGATGGGTTAGAGAAAGGAAAATCTTTAAAAACTGCAGTCCAAACACCCACAGCTCTGCCTTCAGAAGCCATCTGCCCCCAACCTCCCCCCTTCCCCGAAAAAAAACTGTTGTTAGGTTTTTCTTCCATCAAGTAATGTGATTGTCACAAGTTCAGAAGTCTGGGCTCCCGGGCTTCAGCTGTGCCCAGAGATCCCTGCGGACAGCACTCCCTGATTGCCAGCCCGGGCTAGCGCCGGTAGGGGTGGAATCCTTGCACGTTGTGGTTCTGTCCCCGGCCGAAGCCGCTGCCCCCGGCCGGGGGGCCGCTGGAGGGCTGCACCGAGGGGCCTCCGTAGGGAGGGGGCTGCTGGCTGGGGTCAGAGAAACCTTGTCCAAACCCACTCAAGTCTTGTCCATACCCTGGGGAGAAGGGAAAGGCACAGGATGAGCTTCCAGGAGCGGCCACGGGTGTGAATCCTGCTCCCTTCCCGGGAACACGCCCCGGAGGAGCTGCGGGTCCGGCAGGGATTGTCCCTCCTCAGAGAGGAAATGGGCAAAAAGCAGAAGGGAAAAGCTGTGCAGGAAGGGGAGCTGTGTTTGGGGTAATCCCAGCCAGGCTGGCAGTTCCACCATCTGCTCACAGCTTTGGGTGCTTGGGAGCAGTTTGATTTTGGGCTGGGACCTGTACCACAGGCCACTCTGGAGTGAACAGAATTTAGGGACAGGGACAAAACCAGGGGTTTTCTTTCCAAGAGAGAAGACTGGCTGGAATCCCTGCTACCAATACAAAATTTACAACCAGATGTAAATTAAGATGACTGAGAAATTGAGAAATTTCATTCAAATTCTCATAATTAAATATGACTCTTAATCCTGGCATCAGTGCCAGCCCCTGCTCTGAAAGATGCTATTAAGGCTCCTAATTACCAAGAGCATTTCTGCAGTGCTGCCTCTCTCTGTGCAGGCTTAGAGCAGGTTTAACTCTCTTAATCCCAAACAAAGTCTCTTAGCACGTCTTCAGCAGTTCAATTTCAAGCTCTGCCTGTCCCTCAAGGACTTGCTGGCACTAATGAGCACTAGAACACAGCGAGCTGGGCTCTGGGAGCTGCAAACGCTCCTCCTGGCATTTGTTCAGACACAGATAAGCAGGCGCCCAAAACTACAAGGGGATTGTTTGCCAAGGGGTGAGGCTGGAGTGGAAAAACACAACCCTCGAGTTGCACAGTGGTGCAGCTCAGCACGGGGCTCAGGCTGAAGGAAACCCAGAGTGTGACACACCTGCACAGCCACTGAGGATTCGGTGCCTTCCTGCTGCCACGCCTGGCTCTGCTCCAGCCCCTCTGCTGCCCTGGGCTGTGCCAGGCTCTGAGGGTCTGGCTCCAAACCTGAGCCTGGAGGGATCACCAGGACAAAGCCTGGCCAGGCTGTGGGTTGCACTGCCCCAACACAAACCCCAGCACCTGAGCCCCATCCCTGCCCCTCGCCCTCTCCAACAGGTCCAGCAAGGAACACCAGGGAATTTTCCCATGGCCTGCCTGAGGCTGCTCCTCCCTGCTCAGCCTGACCTTGGGAGTGCAGACAAAGCTTTGGGGTGTGCCCTGAAGGGTGTGGAGCACACAAACCCATCCTATCAGAACTGAGGGGACTGCAAGGACGAGCCTCAAGAGCGCCCTGCACGGAGATAATGAATTTTTAATTATTTTAAATTAATGTAATTAATTGATTTGATTTTGCAGGGTGAGTGTTAGTGCTGACACTCATCCCTGGTGCACACAATGAAGGATTTAGGACACTACCCAGGATAAACCTTACAGTGCCTTACACTCATTAGGGAATTTTGTGTCTCTTTAAAGCACACAAATGTTACACATTTATGCAAATATATGCAAATCTGAGACACTTCCAGGGATGGGGCAGCCACAGCTTCTCTGGAAAACCTATGCCAGGGTCTCAACAGCCTCACAGTGAGGAAGTTTTTCCTAACATCCAGTCTAAACCTATTCTTTTCCAGCTCGAAGCCATGCCCCTTGTCCTGTCACACAGGTCCAGATGAAAAGTCCTTCTCCATCCAATTCTTCTCCATCAGATCCTTCCTGAACTTCCAACACCTCCCAAACTCTGGCTCCTCACTGATGTAACTGCCTGTGCAGGAATTTGTGCTTTATTTAGGAGAGTCCAACCCACTCCAAAAAAAATCTGCAAAGAGCCAAGTTCTGGCAGAACAAGAAAAACTTCAAGTGACAAGGGCAAAACTACCCATTAAATCATCTGCGTTAAGAAACAAATGAAAAAACATTTCAAACTCATCAACATGAGAACATGCTGCTTCACAAACACATCTCAGAGGCTCATCTTCCTTCAGAGGCTGCTTTACATTGCTGGAACTTTGAATATTATCTATTTAAATAAATTTTGTGAAGTTTTCATCTCACAGTGGTTTCTGCAGGAACTTGAAGCAGCACTACCACATGGAGAACGTGTTCCAGCAGAGAACAGCCTGAATGCACAGGCTGCTGCATGCAAAATTCCCTTCAGAAGTGAAAACTGACCAATTAAAATCCCTTAAAAACAACATTAGTACAGAGCTCTTTGAAGAGATCTCTGTAGAGATATCTGGAGAGCACTGCTGAAAAACAGGGCTGAGAGGAGCAAGATGAGAATAAGAATTCCCTCTGAGCTCCCTCAGGGAGCCACAGCAGAAATTTTACTCTGGAGCACAGGCAGTTGTCTAGCAATTTTAAAAAGAATTTGTTTTTTGTAGCAGTGCCTGCCTGCTGTAAAACTTGTTAGCTGAGTGCCTTCTATCTCAAAGTTACCTACGGAGCACAACAAAGCTTTGTACAGAACTGCACCTCCAGAGAGATGGGGAAGGGATGAGAAAAGAGAGGAAAAGGCACCGGTTTGGATCCTTACACATGCACTGCCTGTCTCTCCATGCTGCTCTTACTCTTCAAGTCTGTTCTCTAAGGTCTGGAGACACAAAAAAAGGTTCACTACAAGCTCTGTGAAGCTCTTGGAGTGGAAGTTTTAGTTGTAGGTTTGGAGAGAGCAGAAACCAGGAATTCATCCTGGCAGTGCACAAATCCCTGAAGCTTATTTTACAGCACAAAAGCAACACTTTAGAGCTAAGAAATTTCCCTCTGGCTAGAACATTTTGCATAATTCAAGGATGGCTGGAGCTGGTGGGAGCGCTCCCATCCCGGAGAAGTGCCTGCAGCAAGCTGTGCCCAAAGCTCTGTACTCGGGACTAAAGGGGATAAATTCCAGCATTACTCACCAAACTGACTGTAAGGGAATTCTGGCTGAGCCGTCGGGGGTTTGCTCATGTCCTGAGTTGCCTGAGATGGTGGTGGTGGAGGAGGAAAAGCGAGTGGTGCTGCCCCCGGAGTGGCAGGTGGAGGGGGGACTCCAGGAGGGGCAAACTGGTCAGGTGGAGGAGGTGGAGCACCATAACTAAAACCTGGAAGGACAGAACAGGTGAACATCAGCGTCCTGCTTGGCTTTAGAGATGATACAATTTAAACCAAACATTGAACTGTTGAACCCAGGTGTTTGTGACCAGTGGCTGCACAGAGATTCACCTTGACACGTTGGTCACCCCCCCAGTCCAAAGTTGTCAGCAACTCACCCAGCACAGGTGGGAGAAATGTCCCCCCCAAAGGCAGAGGCTGCAGGGGCCAGCACAGAGAAAGGGATAAAGCAGAACTGGGGACCAAATTCTGTGCTTACAGACATGAGAAGTGAGGAGGCAGCAGTATTATCCAAGATTTTAGGAGGAAAAAGTATCTTGAGATAACTGGATACTATTTTCCACCTTCTTTAAACCAGGTTTCTGACAGACTTTTGAATGGTGGCCTGAGAGGTAGGTGCAAAAATCCTATTTGTATTTCCAGTCCCAGTTATGACCTTAATTCCTTAAGCTCCACCAAAAAACCCTGCCTGTGTTTGGCCCAGGTCACCATCAGTGAGCTCTAAGTTTTCTCTCAGATGTTCTAACAAAGGTGCACAATGTATCTCAATTTATTTAGCAACACAGATTTAAGCTAGAGAACAGAAATGATTACTGTATCCAAGAATAAAATAATCCAAAAAATAAAATAATGCTACAGTTAATTATAGCTCAGAATATATAATCTGGGAAAAATAATTAAGGATAAGTGAAACACAGGGGGAAATCCAAGTCCAGCAAACAATGAGGAAAAGCTGAATGTGGAGCTGGATGTGCTCCAGCTCCTGAGGGTCACTTACTAAATGGTGGAGGGGTGCCATAGCCCTGTGGAAATCCTTGTGGAGGCGGGAATCCCCCGGGAGGTGTGGAGACTATGTATGAGGTAAATGGTGGTGGTGGGGGAGGAGCTCCTCTGCCTGGAGGAGGGGGTCCATATCCACCTGGAAAAGGAAGAGAAACCCAAAAACTGAAGCAGATGAATACCAAGGAGCTGCTGCTGGAGTCAGCTTCCTCTAGATGGGGTAAGGCTGTTGGGTGGATTGCAAATGCAGGTTCAGCCTTCTATGAATCCTCACTTTGGGAAATATTTGTCCTCCAAGTATCCCCACTGTAAATAATTGCAGTTTAGCATGTAATCCCTTGGTAACAAATTAATGTGGCTGGAACAGCAGGATGTGTGTCAGCTCCCATTACTGAGCTGCTAAGAAGCCACTGTCTTCCCCTCCGTTCTTCCAGGACAAACTCAATCAAGCTTTTAAATGTAGGTTAAATCCTACAGAAATCCAAAAATCACTGTGAATGCTCAAAGAAGCTGCACCCGTGCTTGGGAGGATTTTTTCCTTTCAGAATTGGTCCCCTATAATGTACTTACCAATTGCCTGTCCAGCTGGCACCCACATCCCTACAACAGAACAAAAAAAGAGCTTCAGACATCAGTGAAGCTGCGCACTCCAGAGCAGGGATGATGCAAGAAGGAGGATTTGGCTCTGGGATAGACTGGGTATCCTCCCCGTGTCCCTTACAGAGCTATTTTTATGGCCTAAGCAACATTGTGGGACTATTTCTGAATGTGTAATTCTTGAAAGACTCTGAATCATTCAGCAAATGCCACTCAGAAAAGACAGCAGTTCCCAAACCCAAATCAGATGGAGCATTCGAGAGCTGCCACATACCAAGTGCAAGAAATTACAGTACTACAGAGAACAAAACCCCGGAGAACCCCAGCAGACTACACATCCAAGGGATTCTTAATTTACTACTAGGTTTATCTGAGTTATTTTTGCAGTTTTTGAAGCATAAAAAAAGCCTTTCCCATCCCTTGTGCAGTGCTGAGATTGAAGGATAAATGCGCTCATGTCTGACATTAATCTTTCCAGGAGATCAGATATCATTTTCCCTACTAATCACTGCATGGAAAATAATGGGAGTTCCTCAGTTTGCAGATTAGCACATCTGTGCACAATGTCAACCCTCAGCTGCAGCTTTCAAGTTAATCAGCACTGTGGGGAAATGAGCAATCCCTGCACTGCACTTCCATCCATCGGAGCAGGGATGGAGCAGCCACGCTCCCTGCAGCCCCCCAGGTGAACATTTCTCATCTCTCAGAGCAAGCAAGTCACAGCAACTCAATTATCCCTCTGCATTTCTCCAGAAGTTATCAAAATTGTCTCTGGATGAACTCAGCGTGTTTATCCTGCCTCTGGAATCTTGGGGGGGTTGCAGCCATCAAACCCAGGCTGCTCCCGAGCCCTGCAGGGCTCCTGGTGTGCACTGAGTGCTCCCTGCACCAGAGCTGCCTGGTGCTTTCCCAAGCTACATTAAGCAATAAAATTCAAAGGCAAGGCCATCCATTTCCCCCTCATCCCTTTCAGATTTTCCTGATAACTTCCTTTGAAACTGCCCCACCCTTAAAAAGCCATATTTCAGCCAGATTTGTCATTGGGGGTGTTGTGTAGAGCTCACTCCACAGCTGGAGCCTTCCCAACACCTTCTCTGAGTTCCCCCAACCCATGGGGATTCCATGTGGGGAGAGGCAGCTCCAAAGGGAACAGGTGAAACACACCTGGGACAGGCCTGGCACCACCTTCTGCCAAGGAAACGGATTTTTGGGAAAAGAAGTGTGAAAAAAAACCTCATGAAGGACGGAGGGGCTGGAACTTTAGTCCTGCTATCAGGGAGATAAAGCTGGGAATAACATCTAGGCCAGAAAACCAAAGTGTGACAAGCTGGAAAGGCTGGGCAGGGAGCGGGTGGTAATGCTTTCTGTTTTCTTGGGCATGGTCATATAAGCTCTCAAAAGAAAGCATTATACCCTTGATAGCTCAGCTACCTCAGGTGGCATAAAATAAGCAGGATGGCTCCTGTGAGTGTTGGAAACCAAAAGTTTTAATAAAAGGCAAAAAAAAAAATCCCTTTACAGAGAAAAGCCGAGTCAGGGCAAGGGGTGCTTGCTCCTGCTAAACCACTTCACAAAAGCGATTTACTTTTGTTCTCTTCTTTTCTAGGGAATTGCTTATGTGGGACTTTTTGTCTCCTGTCCAATTGGGTGTCCTTAAGTTTGAGGTGAAGTCCCCAAGGCCCTATGAGAAGAGAAACTTCTGGGCATTTTTTCCTTTTTTAAGGGGACAAAGGGTAACTTATCAACGGGGGGCACACTCCTAGAGGGTGGCAGTACCTTGGGGGCCGTATCCCTGCTGCCAGGTCGGAGGGGGCTGCCCTGCCCAGCCGTTGGCAGCGCTTGGCATGATCCTGCTCCCCCACTGGCTGGCCCCCGGCGGCCCCGGAGTTTGGCTCTTGCTGTCACGAGGCTCGGCACGCTTCACCTCCACCTGAACAAAGAGAGGCAGAGCTCAGCAGGGCTGGGGGGGCCCCGCGCCCCCCGGCCCCTCACACACACCCGCAGTTACACTTAAGACTACACTTAGCAGCTTATGACTTATGTCTAAGTACTTAATTATTAAAACTTAAGGCCAGTAATTTACAATGTTTCTCAGGTACAGTGTAGGTGATGGTAAGGCATTACAAGTCCTACTGTTGAGGGATTCCGAGAAAAGCATCCTACAGATCGCTTCAGTCTCGTTGGCTTTAATCTTAAAACAGCAGTACCCTCTTACAGCAGCTCTGCACTTAAACCAGCAGAATCTTGGACAATCGTGACAGACTGATTTCATGTTCAAGGCAGGAGATACGAAGATGATGTTTTCACTTAAAAAAACCAGAATTTTGAGTGAAGAGGCTGCTCTGAAAAAGGGTACTAATGCTTTAACCAAATATGTTTGGGGTCCATTTGGAAGTGACAGTTTAACCCACCCCATCTAACTACAATTTCAGCTCTGCTCATACCTGAGAAACACACATTTTTTGAGATTTTTTTTTTTGTATCGTTGTCTTTTTTTTTTAAACTTAAGATTTTATTTAAATGTCTAATGGAAGATAAAGACTTACCTTCCCCAGGCTAACGCTTAAAGAATCTCAGTTAACTCAAACAATGTCAGAGGGAATGGATGTGATAAGAGAATCTTACATTACATCTAACAAAAAAGTAAACAAACATGCAAGTAATAAAAATGGACAGTTGAGTCAATAAGAAGCAATCTTCATACTGTGTTAAGTCAGTGACAAAACCCCTCCTGTTTTAAAAATCAGTAACCACAGTGCTTAACTTATTTCATTCCAAGATAAAATGTCCTAGTGTTCCCAGCCATGGAGTAAGTGCATTTGACCTACTTAAAATAAGCTGCACATTCAACATAAACCTCTCAAAAAAAAAAAAAAATCCAGCTCTGATTTAATGAAACCCTCTCAGCACTTGCTGAATTTGAGGCTTTTTTTTTTCTCATTTCATGATTAATTTTAATGGGTGCCAGAGTACAAAGAAAATAAATCTCTATCATCAATGGGCCTGAGTAGTATGGAAAATAAAGTATTCAGAATTCTTCCTGCCATGTCTTAAAAGCCATTCATGTTGGAGAACAAACAGGAAACAGGCACAAGGCAAGGACAAAGCCCCCCGCAGCCCCCCTGCCAATGCCCCAAGGACATGAGACATGACAGTAACCAAATCTCTGTCAGCTCAAGGCCCTTCCAGAGAGGAACCAAGGGAATTTTTCAAAGGACTCAAATTAATGAGTCTTAACACATTTGCCTCGAGGGAATTCGGTTATTGCTTACAAAAGCAGAGGCCTTCTTGCAATTTTAATTTTTCCCCCTCCTTTCAACAACATATGGATTCATTTCAGCAATACCTTTTTAATTACCAAAAAGACAGAGATACCATTTTTAAAGCAGGCATGATTAGGCAGCGAAGGAGAGAGCAGGGGATCTGGAGCTCATTAATCCTTGTGGAAGAATCCCATTAATTTTTCAGTGCACACTTGGAAGCAGAGAACTGTCAAAGTGAGGACTGAAAATTCCCTGTGCAATAGGGAGGTTCAAATTCCACACCTGTCTAGAGCCCACGTTACCCCAAGAACTGAGGCAACTCTATTAATCTGAGCTAAAAATCCCTGAATCCTGATTTTTTTTTTTTTTTTGTCACTGAAAGTGGTGGGGGGGTGAAGGGTAAAAATCAATTATTTCAGTTTGGAATTGGGTTTGTTGGGGCACACTGAGAACTCCAAGTCCCAGTGCTGTGTCAGCAGCAATGAGGTGACATCCAGAGGCTCGCACTGGGCTCTCCATCCTCTCCCAGCACTTTGTGGATGTTTATCCTTTGTTCCCATTTGGATCTGCTGCTCTGGGGGATCAGCTCCCACTTTAAGGGCTTGCTGAAGGCAATTCTAAGGGCAGATCAGGGAATATTGGGGAGATACAGGTGGTCCTTACACAGCCCTGTGTGATTTACTGCACCTGCTCACACCTGGGAGCATCACACCAAGAACCAAGAACTGATGTTTTGGATCTCACAAGCTCATTCCTTTGTTCCCATTATCAGGAAACCACCCAGCCCTCCACCCCAAAACAAGTTCACAGGAATTAAAGGCATTATTACACTGCAAAATGAACCTGAACTCCACTGATATGCCAAGTGTGTTCCCTGCTAGCTAAGGAACAGCTTATGAAATATCAGCACATAAAAGACTTCAAACACAATTAAAAACTCACACAACACAATAATTTAAGGAATGCAAGAATCTTCTGTGTCTCCCTGAACCCCCTCACTTCAAGTTTAGCAGTTTTAACATTTAGTTTAAAATCCGGATATACTGTGCAAGGACTTAAGTTTACCAGAATTTCCTGTGGTTCATTTTTCTTTAAATTACCCTTTTCCTTATATTTAAAACTTGGGTGTCCTGCAACAATTTATTTGGCTTTTAGGTTTGTTTTTTTTTTTTTTTTTCTCCCTAGCTAAGCCCCATTTGCTGACAACACAGTATGAAGATGAAACAACCAGAGGTCACTTAACTGCATTGTGGTTAAATACTATATAGAGTACGTGGGTTGGTATCAAAGTTTCACAGTAAGTGACCCAATTTTTTAAAAAACCAATCCTTCAGGATGTTTTTTTTCTCCCTTTTTTCTTTTAAAGTTTAAGAGTATATAAAGCAGATCATCTGACACCACCTCGAGATTTGAATATCGAGTACACATCTGAAGGAGTGGTATCTTAAACCAAGCCTTGAAGAACTCAGATTTCACTGGGATTCTGCTTTTCCAACAGCTGCAAATCACCGATTTCTCTCCTTGCACCACAGCAGTGCTCCAAGCAGAGGCAGTGAGCACCAGTTCACCCCAGTGAGGATGATCCCAGTCCATCTGCTCAGCCAGAGCAGCCCCCAGGTCTGTACACACAAGGCCTCACCCCAAGCAGAGCCCACAGCCTGAATCCTCAGGCTTCCAAGCCCTCCCCTCCCCCAGGCTGTCCCCATCCTATCTGCCCTTCTCCAGCAAACTCAGACTTTCCCCACCTCCATGGATAAAGCCTTGAATTTGGACTGCTGTGCTCTCCCATCAACAATTAAGTTGGATTCCCCAGTGAAATCGTTCGTTACCCAAGACTTGGTTCTTTCTTAAGGTAAAATAAAACTACAACTACACACTTTTTTGCCCATGATGTCGTGAAAATGCATGTTGACAGCCTGGTCCACTGATTGTTCGTCCTCGAAAGTAATAAATCCAAAACCTAGCCAACGACGAAGAGTGAATCAAGGTAGCAGGGTGTTGTGACACAAAACAGGATGATGAACAGTATTAGGGGCAGACCAAGGGTTCAAGCAGGGGTTTCAGATAACGACACTTGTGTTCAATTGGCAAAAACTCTGAGGAAATTGCAATGGATACTTCCTGTGAGGAGGCTTTAGTGCCTCGTCTCGATTGCGCGCATGCAGCTTCGAACTGAGCTCGTTAACCGGCTTTTAATTTGATTTTATTCCTCATCCACCTACCAGGAAATGGAAAAAAACTGCTAAAATCAAAATACTTGTGGGACAGCAGATTGAAGTCAAGCAACTTTGCTGCTCCTCCCTTTGATTCAACCTAGCTTCCCAAGGAAAACCTATCATATATCCCTGTTCCCCAAAGCTGCAAAGCAACTTCCTCCCAATCCCTTAGCCCAGCTTCCAGTTAGGGAATATTTTCCGTAGAAAAGAAAGTTAGTTTTGAAATGTAGCTGTTAAAGCATGAGAAATTTTACCACTCCATGGATGAATGAGAAGCTTCAGAAACTAACAACCTACATCAGAAGTTCTCAAGTTTTCCACACCTTGGAGAAAAAGCAGGGAACAGGCATTACTCCTTCCCAACAAGGCAGCCCCCTGTGAGGTGTTGCTCACACAGAACGTGGTGTTGCTGCCACGTCCTGAATCTGTTTAATTTCTTTTATTTCCCGTTGGTTTCCTTTTGAACATCCACACAACATCCTAGTCCTTTTTGCCCCCCCCAACGGGTGGCTCATTCCCTTCCACCTGACCACAACCCTGGCTGCTGGCAGCTCAGCTGGATCCAGCAGCTTTTGATGCTTGGAGGAAACTCTGGGAAAGGAGGCAAAGCTCCCCTTTTGGAGGTCACTCTGAGAACCACTGCACGTAGGTTGTAGCTGCTGACACAGCCGAGAGAGTGGCAAAATAGTGGTTAATCCCCCAGGACAAGGTGGCTGCTTCATGCCATCACCCACTGGCTGCTGGTGGGGACAACCCAGGGCAGGGAGGGACACATGCAGTACAGGAATTGTGCCATTCTTTGGATTAGCTACGGAGGGGAGGAAAGTGGGGAGAGCAGTAGAAGTTAGAAAAGAAACCCGAGGTGCGGCGTGGGAAGCGTTTATGGAACATGGATGCGGTTCTGCTTTTCTGAAACCCAAGATTTCCCCCTTGGTTTGCGTTTTGCTTTGCAGCTAGTGCTGACAGCAGCCAAATCTTGCTCTAAAGCGTTACAGAATACAGATCTAGC
This sequence comes from Chloebia gouldiae, assembly GCA_003676055.1. Lineage (NCBI taxonomy): Eukaryota > Metazoa > Chordata > Aves > Passeriformes > Passeridae > Chloebia > Chloebia gouldiae. Next base: position 75,111 of record QUSF01000296.1, read on the forward strand.
ACAGGAATGTCTCTCCACGCTTATCCAACTGCGTTGGGTAAGCCCAAAGAGGCCTAGTGTAGAGAAAGTTTATATATATATATATATATAAAAATACACAAAGATACAGGCCAAAATAGATTCCAGCAGGTCAAATTCTGCTGTCAGCAACAAGAGCAAAAGACATCACTAAAATAAACTGAAAATAAAAAGGAAAAAACTTGGCATTTCCCACACACAAGAGACTGGCAGTATAAACGAAGTTTTGTGGAGCTGTGATGAAAGCAGCCTCGAAGCTGAGAGCAGCATTTCATCACAATATATTTGTCTGAGTTAACCAGAAATCTGAGTGTTGGAGCCAAAGGAAAAGTGTTTGTATTTAAATCACGTTTAGTATTCCAGCCTTTGTCTAAAAAGAGATGGGGAAGAAAAACAATGGATTCCATCTGGATGTGAAGGTTGTTGTTGAATTTGATTCCAAAGCTAAAGGAGGGGAAGTTTGTGGGATGGGGTTGGAGGGGTGGAACAGGGAGAGCAAGAGGTCATTGAGAAAAGCAATAAATAAATTTTAAAAAGGGAATTTCAAAGAGTCAGACAGCACAAGATAAGGAAGAATAAAGAAATCAGAGTAACACAGCAGAACTCCAGGGTGAAGTTTTAAGCAGAAGTGATGAAACCCACCACCTGCAGCTTTAGTTTTTGAAGGACAGGACTCTGTTAAAGTCTCGAGAAATGAACTGCATCCAGCAGGAATCCAAGAGGACCAGACCAGAGTGACAGAGCTGGTCTGCAGCCAAGGGAGGAGGAGAAGAGACAGAGCAAGAACCTGGAAATCCCTTCCCAGCTGTTGGCTTGGCCAAGAACAGGAAGCAGGAGAAGCTGAGACTGCACCAAAGCCACCTTGTTCCTTCAGAGATGTGACATGGCTGCTGTGCTTGGGGCTGTGGGAAGAGGTTGGATGAGGCAGAGCTGGCAGGAGAGGTAGGACTGGGAGGAAGTAAAGATCACGTGGATACCTGACCCCAGTCAGCTCCTCAAGGACATCACCTGAGAATTTGGTGCCTCTGAGGAGCTGGAGGTAAATGGATGACACAGGGATTAGGAACAGGGATCATTTCCCCTCCTCCTACCAGAAAACCAATGTGCACTTCCACAGGAAGGGTGGTAAAGTGAATGGGAAAAGGCAAAATTCAGAAGGGTCTGAGGAGAGATGGCACTGAATTGGCCCCTGGAATTTTATCTACAATCATGAAAAGGATATGGGGACAGAGCAGCAAGAGAACACAGAGAGAAGGCAAGAGAAAACGTGTTCTGGGATGCACAACCAGGAGTACCCAATACAAACTCGAGGAATTTTTCCTAGCACCCCCCAGGGACTGCCAAGGCCATTTTGGGAGATGACTGTTAGTCAGCAGACTAAAAAAAGCCTGGAACAGCACAGATACACAAGGCAGAGAGACAGGATTCAAGAAGTGCTTAAGAAGTCTGATGAATGAGGGGAGGAAGTTTTCTGTGGGTGGAGACAAGACCTTTCCCCCACCTGGCACTTGTGCTTAGCACCCCGAGCCCTCCTTTGCCTGTTTTGCTTTTAGTAGAGCTTGAAGCAGAGAAGCCATTAATTGAGACAGGATTAATCCAGACCAGGCATGATGTTTAAGTACCTTTTGCACAGAGGCTGCAAGGCTGGGATTAAATATTGCAAAGATAGAGATGATACAAAAATTACTGAAATATTTCAGAACTTCAGCCCCAAATTACATTTGAATGCCAGTGCCTTTGTCTCCTCTATCCAAAACCAGCTGCTCTAAAGCATTGAAACAGATGAATTTATGTGCTGCTTAAATCAAAGGTATCTGCTGAGAGAAGATTAGGATAGCTAAAGCAAGAAAACAAAAAAACAAATATATTGAAACTTCGTTTACACTCCAATAAAAGACAAAGCCCGTCCCTCCTCTGACTGCGGAACTGGCCTGTACCTCTGTGATAAATTATCACCTAGAGAGAAGAAATCTAAAGAGATATCGTTAATCACAGTCAAACAATTCACAGAGAGAAAAGAAACAAAAAAAAGAACTTACTTAACATTACCATACTTTACTATGAAACACTTAAATATGTCACTAAGGATGTATGTCTAAATTAAAAATAAAACTAAGACTTAACAGCTTAATAAATATGAAGTGAAGAATATATTTCTTAATAATGAGGCAGAAGAGAAATGAAAAGTTCAGATGGCAAACTATTCTCTAGCATGTCCAACATGCTACAGGGTGGGAGCACAGCTAAGCTTCACGTGCCAAAATATTGCCTCTTCCTTGGCAAACAAATGGTGGATGGAAAGGGACGTGGGTGACATGGAATTGCTTCATATTTTGACCAAAGGTTCCCACCTTGATTCAATATCTAGTGAATCTTCCAGGTTTTTGGGTTTTTTTTCCCCTCCCCTCTTAAAAAACAATCTGATATACAGGGATTGTATATCCCAATTGAAAATATACATACACATATATATATATTTATTTCAGAATTATTTTGTGATGTTTAAGTAGAGTTTTTCTTTAATTTGAGGTGAAGCCATTTAACCAAAACAAAAAGCAGGTGATGGATGGATTCTGCCCTGTCTCGTGCTCTGCCTGGAGCACCCCACATGCACTTACAGACCCAACGTACCTTTCACGTGGAACGGGAGAAAATCTACTTATTTTTTCCCCCTCTAAAGTACCTTAAGCCACAGGAGTGGCTCGAGAATCAAATTTCATTCAACTATAAAAAAAACCCCAACCCATCAATGAGCATGAAACATCTGAGCTGAAATGCACAGAACCAAGTGAAGCTGGAGATGAAGTCTTAGACTTGAAGTGATGTTTGCCCAGCGAGTTATTCTTTTTCCTGAGGCAACATAGGGGAAAAAAAAAAAATCTACCTTTTCTGATGGTGTGAAATAGTTTGCCATCTGACTATAGCAGAGTATGAAGAAATTTCAAGGACAAACTAGATCAGCCTTTACCTCGGGGCCTCTGTTTCTCTGCGTCATAGATCATTACAACTTCAGTGACCTGGAAGAGAGAAGGGAAATTCTACTCCCTGTGCTACAAGGGGAGGGCTGGAACAGTCACCACCAGCTGGTTCCTGCTCTCTACCCACAAAGCACAAGCCAAGTGCAGCCATCATCCCAGCAACAGCATAAAAACAGGGAATATTGCTCTTCCTGGGAGTTTAGAAAGCCTGAGCTCATCTCTATTGTCTCATCACAATTGACATTTTAATTTAACATTGAGGTTTTGCACTATTTGTACCCACTCTGTGGCCTATTACACACCCTAAAGGTTCGTTTTCCAACTCATCACTGTAGCTTTTTAAAACATGATTTTCCCCATTTTTAACCGATTTCACTTTCACTATGAAAAGCAGTTTGAGCTGCAGGCACCTCTAGGAACATGCAGGGCTCCTCTGATTGAATTACTGGAGCACCAGAGAGGCCCAGAGCACCAGTTAAACCAATGCTTTAAACAGCTTTACAAAACCCTTCTAAGTTCTGGATGAGCAGTATCAGTGTGATTTTAACCTAAAAAAAGAAAAAATGGAAATTGCAAGCTGTTCAAGGCTTCAGAATTATTCTTCTCAGAATGAGCACCACAGTGAGCTACAATTTAAACAAAACCTGATGTGTAATGTTTATGTCAACATTAGAACAGCTGAAAGAAACTACTCTGAAATCTCTCAGATGCAGAGAAGTGGTCACAAAATGAGTGTGATTTTGTAAAATTGCATCTTCAAGACAATCTTAGGATATTTTTACTCGTGAGTAAAAATTAGTTTAGTCTGACACAATTTTTTCTTTACTTACAGCTGGAAAACATTTGGGTTTGAGTTGCTGCACTCACTTGAGCACATCCTACTGGATGCTCCCAGCTGGGCTGGGGGATCCACATGGGGATTATGCCATGGGACAATCAGTGCCAGATCTGTCCCTCCCCTGGTCCATTTGGATCCTCTTCACCCTGGCCTTAATGCCCCAGCGATTACCAGGGCTTGAACATCAGTGCCTGCCTTGGGCTCTTCACTCTCGTGGCCACAAAATATTTGTGAGACTCCACTGCTCCAAAGGGACTCGTTACAACTCCAGGAAGATTTTCTGATTTCTATACTATGAGTAAAGTGCTACTACTTACTTTTAAAGGCACTTACAGTTGTGGCTGTTGCCTTCTACACCTGCAGGACATACCCTGTATCTCCCCAGCATCCAGGGCACAGCTGGAAAGCCAAGTCTGTGAGGAAGAGCCTTTAGAAACTACATCCCACAGCTGTGGAACGTGCTCCCTGTTTTTATTATTAGCCTACTGCAGCCTTTCAAGCTAAAGAAACAGTTGTTAACTGTTGCTTTTTGTGTTTTTAAATAATTATCTTAATGGAATTTTAAACACTGATTTAACTTGATAAATTTAAGAATTTGTTTCTCAATAAATCCTTTGCTGCCACTAAGAAATGTCAGAAAAAGGTTATTGAAAAAAAAGTATCAAAAACTACACTAAATGCCAATCAAGTTAATTTTACCAGCACACTCCTGAATTTAACTCACGCAATCTTTAACTTCTTCAAACTTATTCACAGCTGAATTATTTAATTCAGTAGTTTATCATATGTCCCCACTTCCTTGAGGGCAGTGAGAGCTGGGATAAATGGGAATTAAAACTAAATAAAAACTAATTAAAAAAAAAAAAAAGAGAAGATACGGTCATTTCAGTCCAAGGTAACAAACTGAATTAAAGAAGGTGCACAAGGAGCAGTTTGTTTCAGAATAGAGGTTCTAGGGACATCAGACCTGAGATTCCAGATGGTTTGAAAGCAGCTACTGCTCCCCAAACAATGTCAGGAGATCCAAATTTAACCTATCTGTACACATAGTCAAATACCAGGATCTTAAAATTTAGCCTATTGAGAGACTCACTGTTCCCAAAAAATAATCAGCAGACATTTTTAACTGCCCAGCTAAAAGTTATCAAGAGAAAGGGGGGTGGGGGTGGAAATAATAACAATAAAAAGAATCATTCTTAAGGCACCTCAGGAGTTTTTGGAAGAAGGGACAGAATAATGCATCAGGTAGACTTAAACACGAGGAGACAGAAGCAGCAAAGCAAATTCCACATGAGCAGCAGGTTCTGCCAAGGGACATTTCCAGATGATGAATGTTCACTACAGGTTTTCACCAAATGCTTCAGGTGCCCCTCCAGCAATTTGTCGAGATTACCCCCAAATTTGACAGCTTGAGGAAAGAGAGGAAGCAGCAGGGAGGGGAGGCACCTTCCCCCCCAGGACTCACCACTCCGAACTTCTTGAAGTATTCCCTGAGCTCTGTCTCGCCACAGTTATGAGGAATCCCACCAACAAAAATTTTATTGGATTTATTGTTATCACTCCTGGATCCTTTCTGCTAAATCAAGGAGGAGAAAATTCAATCAGAAGAACAATAAGGGTGGCTGCTTCTATCATTTTACACTGAACCATGAACAATGGGCTCTGGCAGGCTGAGGGGAGAGCTCCAGCCTTGAAGTCTCCCAGGCATGAAAGGGAAGCACGTTCTGAGCTCAGAGGTTCAGTGTCCCCTGTTCTTCAGAGGACCAGGAACCTGTGTTCTGAGGCCACTGACTCATTCTAAACTGAAATCTGGTGAAGCTGCAGGGTGTGGAGTGGGCTGGAACAGCATCAGCCCTGCCAGTGCCCTTCCAGACACTGCTCTCAAATCTGAAGAACTCCATTAAAAGCATCACTAAGAGCTTAGGAAACACCACACCCAAACTGGCACTGCTCTGCACAGAGCCTGCCCATGGAAATCTAAATTAAGGACACTTTTTAGAAATGAAATTTACACTCGAGTTCTGCATACAGACTTCTGCCTTTAAAACATGGATATAATCCACAGGAATTCAAGAGGATACACAGGGATCTCTCCTTACCCATCCTTCCTTCGGCCGTGTCCGCTCCGGCTGCATCCCCCGAGGTGTGCATGGCTTTGGATCAATCTGGAAGAAGTTCCAGCTTGGTCAGACCTCAGCAAGCAGAATTTTGCTCTAAAAGTTACATTTGTGGCAGCTGAACCCAGCCCTGCTGACATGCAGCTCCTCAGAGCTCAAAGCAACACAAGCCATGGAGTTAAGAGCTGCATTACAAGAAACCATTTAAACCAACAACCAAGTTAACTCTGACACGCCGCAAAGAAGGAGCCAGAATCTGAAGCAAATCTTTGAATCTGGTGCAGGAAAGAAAGTAACACAAAAGCAACTTACATTTCGGCCATCTAACGTATGAGGTCTGCTGGCCAGCACTGTTCCCACACAGTTGGGATCTTTAAATTTGACAAATCCAAATCCTCGAGATTGATTTGTTGTTTTGTCTTTCATTATTACACAGTCTACAACTTCTCCATACTGGGAGAAGTAGCTACGAAGAGTTTCTGTCAAAGAAAAAAAAGCAAGTATTAAACAGAGCCAGATATTAACAACACCAGACTGTGTTTGCAATTATGAGACAACAGATCAGCAAATATGGAAAACAGCTTCAAATTCATCTTTTGAAAAGGATCACATCTTACTTCCTGTAAACAAATGGCAGACAACAGTTTATTTCCACTCATACAAATGGAAAACAGCAGGAAAGTGATTATAAAAAGGGTCGTCTGTTGAGCTGACAAAAACTTCAGCACCAAACAACAGAAACCTAAAAGCATTAACATATAAAAATATATTTATATAATCATATAGCTGAGCTGTCTCTAAGAAAGTTTTATTAATTAGCAGAGGAGGAGGCTCAGCCCAACCTCCTCACCACAGCAATGCCTGTTGAGAGCTCCTGGCTGGGTTTGCACTGTGGCCCAACACCTGCAGCACACGTTGCTCACCTTGTGTCGTGCTCCAGTCCAGGCCACCCACGAACAGCTTCCTGCAAACAAAACACAGGGCAGGTTTAGGGGCTACAGCAGATGCTCCATCTTATTTAAGGCACAGCTCAGCTCTTCTGGACAGGACCTCCAACACGCCCCACAAAGCTGGAGCCATACTCAAAGCCGCTGATGAAACCAAACCCTTCCTCCATGCCTGCTCTCTGCTCCTCCCTCGCTCACCACAAAACACTCACTTGGCTGCCAGCACCTTCTCGTGGGGTGAAAGCAAAAGCAGAACTGCCACGCTCAGGCCTGAGACAGAAGCCAAACCTGTGCAGCAGGTACTAAAGAACAGAGCAGCACTAATCCAGCACCAATTGTGAAACCATTGTACAACCCAGTTTCAAGATAATGCTCAGCAGGTGAGAAAGTCATGGCCAAACCCCAAACTAAACTGCTTAAAACTGATTCAACTCTTCCTCTGCAAAGAGCACCCAAATCTGCAGGGTTTCCTGTCCCAGCACGCCCAACGACCTGGGTAGGTGCTACAGGAGCTCCATGCCAGGCTGCCAGCTCTGCAGCTCTTTATCAGCTCCTGGGTGTGACAAAACTTCCAGCAGTCATTTACTCTGTAATTAAAGGTTGGTTAGAGCCACCTCAACACCTGGCCCTTGTCAGTACTGAGAACCAACCCCAAAAAACGCCCTCATGGCTGTCTGCAGCTTCATCCTGAGGAGCAGCATCAACCTCTGCTCTCTGGGAGCAGGAGCAGGAGCCAAGGAACAGCTGGAGCTGTGTCAGGGAGGTTCAAGCTGGGTATCAGGAAAGGTTCTTCTCCCCGAGGGTGCTGGCACTGCCCAGGCTCCCCAGGGAATGGTCCCAGCCCCGAGGCTGCCAGAGCTGCAGAAGAGTTTGGACAGCACTCTCAGGGACAGGATGGGATTTTTGGGGTGTCTGTGCAGGGCTTTGATGATCCTTGGGCTTCCCTTCCAGCTCGGGAGATTGTGTGATTCTGTGAAAAACTCTGCTGTTAACAGCCCCATAGCTCTGCGCAGACAAGCACTGAGATAGTTTATTTTTGGGAGATGCCCTCAGGTTCTCCATCAGACCTCAAAGAGAAAAAACAACTTCTTGCTTTGTCTTCTCCTCACCTTCACCTATACCTGAGTACAGCTGAGGGTGGTGGGAATACCTGCATCCTCACTTACATGTGCAAAGGTGAATTTCTCCTAACAAAAAAAAAAAAACTGAACTTCCTCTCAGCTGCTCTTTTCAGGAGCAGGTAATGGCAGGAAGAGCCCAGTCAGCCCCCCAGTAAGAGCTGCAGGTGCACTGGGAGTACCAGGGAAGTGAAAGCCTTGCAACTGAAGTTCCTGTCAGTGAGCCTGTCCCTTTCCACTTTGGATCACTTCTCTGTGACAGGACATCATGTCAGGATCCTTCTGCACCAGCCAAAGTGACAAAATTCAACACCACCCAGCACCTACGAGCCTGGTTCCACTGAGGCAAATTCTGTTCCTTAGTGACAAGCAGAGACGTGACACGAGTCTTGTCTTTCACAGAAACAGAGCAACTGTTAGGCACTGATCAAAGCGTCTCCTTGAGCAGCCAGCAAACAACCGAGCTGGTGACACAGGAGGCCACGAGAGCCCCCAGTGTCACAGCAGCAGCGCCGAAGGACGTGCCAGCCCTCCCTTCCCTCAGAGCAGGCCTGTTTTCTGCGGGCCTGTTGGGGATGATGAGGTTTCCCTCAAGGATTGGAAAAGTGCCCCAGCTCCCTCTGGCAGCACGCTGGCTCCTGGCACGGGCTCAGGGCCTTGCTCAACAGCAACAGGTCGTGTTCTGGGACCAGCCAGGCTTCGCCAAGGTGGCCCCACCATCCCCGTGGCTGCCACAACTGTCCCCTGAGCACCTTCCCTCTCCACACACAGGACACAAACCCCTCTGCTGTGCTGTTATTTTTAGGGAAAATAAGCAACTCTAATTTCCTACTAGCAAAGTAAAACCAGCTGATCTACTGATATATTTACAATAAAGTTTTGATATGTGTTAGCGACGTTTTCTTCACCAACCACATTTGAGGTTATGGTTTGTTTTCGGGTGTTTTTAACTAAATTTGATGGCTTGGTATAAAAGATTAATTGATTTTACATCCTTGTAAAAGTACCAGCTGCGTTCTGAGAGAACACCAAGCTGTCTGCAAGGGAAGGAGGTCACTGAAACCTTCCAATTCCACCATGAATTATTTGTAGTCACCCTACATGGACTGAAACAGCAAAGCTGGGTAGCTCAAGGCCAGCTGCAGCAGCTCTGTGGAAATCCACAGCCCTGCTTTACACACAGGCTGTGAAATACCAAAAGCCAGGAATCCTCTGCCTTGGGATCTTCCGTGGTTTGAAGACACAGAGCAGGGCCAAAGCTCCCAAAAATTCAGATGTGGTATGGTACAGGACAGATGTGAGGCAGGATGGGCGTGTGAGTGCTCCTGTCCCCACACTCAGCTGCATCACCAGCCCTTTCCCAAGGTCTCACCCACACTCCATCCCACAAAACTTTTGGCCCTAACAGTTTATAGGCTGGCAGTTATTAAATTCATAGAAATGTATAAAATTGATATAATATCCTGAGTTGGAATGGATCCAAGAGCACTGACACCCCAGCAATCCCACCCTGGGCACTCCTGACAGCGCTGTCCAAACTCTCCTGCAGCTCTGGCAGCCTCGGGTCTGGGACCATTCCCTGAGGAGCCTGGGCAGTGTCAGCAGCCTCGGGGGAAGAACCTCTCCTGATCTCCAGCCTGAACTTCCCCAGGCACAGCTCCAGGCTCAGGTCCTGCCCCTGCTCCCAGAGCAGAGGTTGCTGCTGCCCCTTGGGAAGAAGCTGCAGGCCCTGCTGAGTCTCCCCTCATGTTCTTCAGTGCTTTTAGTTCCCACGTGCTGACACCACCCCAAAGCCCACACCTCCATAAAGCTCCGAGTTTACAGACTGGAGGACACTGCAGTCCACCCCTGCTGGAATGCAAAGCCACTCCAGCACAGGTGGGTGACAGCACAAACACCAGCCTGGCTTTTGGGCCAGTGAGTCTGTCCAGCACCAGCAGCGAGATCCTGACAGGTGCAACACCCCTGAAGCAGCAGAATTCCCCACAGGGACCACCTCAGGAGCAGAAAGTGGCATAATGACTCCTCAGAAGCTGCAGCTGTATAATAAGTTTTAACCAAGTGTTCTGCCTCACTACTTCCTGGGAGAATTTTCATTGCTAATTTATTCTTTCTTGCCATAAACATACTTGCTGCTGGATCAAATCAACTCAGGATTAGTAAAAAAAGCATGTACAGGTATTTTAAAAACACCAAAAGCACGAACTCTTAGCCTACATAAACAATCTGGGGTTTGATTAATAGCTCTGATCAACACCTCAGCACAGCCCCCAATAGCTGCAGGACAAAAGGATCAAGATCAGCAGTTTTCTTCATCCAAACCAGCCCCAAATATTAATTACACCAAATAACACTCACAAGGCCCCTGACTACCCATGCCAACACACCTGCAAGGCTTACAGCTTCCTTAGGTGTTTTCTCTGAAAATCTCCACCTAGAAAAGCAGCTGAATTAATAACTTCCCATCCAGACTTGCCTCTCACAATAGCTTTAAACCAGAGCTTCCTCTCGAGGGCTGGAGCAGCTGAGTTTGTTCTACACTCTCATCTTCCCTCTGAGTGCTTTTGGGGGGGGGAGAACAGAGAAAATTTCCTCTCTGATTAGCCCCCAATTCCTCCCAATGTGATTACAGCTCTGAAGGGTCTGTGACTGGGAACAAACTCTGCGACAGCCCGGCCTGCTCAGGAGGGGAGCTGATGATATTCCATGGAATAACCTGGAGCCTGGCACTCACCTACAGCTTGGGAAGTCAGACCTGATCAGGTCTCTCACAAAGCACCAAACAGTGATTAAGGCGCAGGAGCAAAAAAATCCCAGTTTTAAGAGCAAAACCCATTTCTTTCAACAGGCCTCATGCAATGTGTACTGGAATTGGATAATCTCTAAGGTCCCTTCCAACCCAGACCATTTCAACGTGATAGTCCAACCACTTATCCTGCCTCCTGTACTTTTAGGATTTACAAATTAAGAACATGCAGTAAATAAGCAGCTTACAAAGCAGTGCAAGCAGCATGGGACACAAGTGTTTCCAGTTTCAAACAAGGTGACCAATCCTGATGGGCAAATACCATGACAAAACCTGCATTGGAAGAACCAGCTACGGATTTTTTTAATTTGGTTTTTGCTACTTTGAGTTCCACCATGCCCAAGCCTGCAGCCTGATAATTTCAATGTCACCAGGGTACAACTCTCAAGCAGAATAATACTGAGTGCAACTGGATGATCTCTAAGGTCCTTTCCACCTCACTATGATTCTAAAAGCAAGCCAAAAGAACCAGACCAGTGTCAGGTTTTCGGTTTGAAGCCCCAAAACCCCCGGGAACGGTTAAAACCGGGATTTTCCTGCCTGAAACACATCCGGGGCAGAGGACAGCAGAGGGAAGCTCGGCAGGGCAGCCCTGCTGGGAACAGGGAGGGGACGAGAAGCTCCTGGTGCTGCCTTTGTCCCAACACCTTCCCCTTCCTCCACCATAAGCCCCTCGGGGCGCCTGATGAGTCACCAGAACAAAGTCCCCAGCAGGGTCACAGGATCACAGAACAGACCCTCAAGGACCATCGAGTCCAATTCCTGGCCCTGCCCAGAATTCTTCAATAATCCCACCCTGTCCCTGGAAGCGCTGTCCAAGCGCTCCTGGAGTTCTGGCAGCCTCGGGGCCGTGACCGTTCCCTGGGGAACCTGGGCAGTTCCCAGTACCGTCTGAGGGGAAAAAAAACCTTTCCCTGATCTCCAACCTAAACC